>JAVQKC010122874.1:0-15665 GCA_036025475.1 Philypnodon macrostomus
CCTGTGTGCAAAAGTTGAAAAAGATCCAGCAAAGACTTTTTGAGTTATTGCATTCACAGTTTGCATTCAAAGTTTCGGCACGTAATTAATTAAATACACCCTACAACAAACAGGAAGTCAGCCATTTTGGATTGAAATGGTGAAGTCAGGTATATTTGACAGCCTCTAACTTGCACATACTTTGCCCGGCCCTGAACACATCTGACCAATATGATGGCAGTTACCTCTATAGCGCCACCTATAGACTGAAAGAAGAATGTAGTTTTAGGGAATCTTACAGAATTTGGCAAAAACATTCTTCACAAACATCCAGACAAATCAAAAAAGTCAAATAGACCCTTCCCATGTTTGTCATGGTTTGGGGGTGGGGCCTCTTAATTGCTTGTTAACAATATAAAAACCCTTAGAAATCACACAATGTCTGATTAAGGTGCCCGTATGGGGCCATTTCCCGATTTACACCTTGGCCTAGTTATTTATTGCTTTAAGTTTGTGTACGGCCATGGCTCTGGTGAGGACTTCTAGGAGTATGATGTAGAATGATGTAGTAGAAAGATCTGAAGAGCCTTCCCTGAAATGTTGTCCCACCAACAGTAGGCTACAGTCCAACATTGACCTAGAGTCTGGAATAGACTACTGATTTCACAGAGAAGCTGAAGGAAGTGTCAGGGGAGCGGGAAGTCCTGGGCTGCCATTTAAATGTCTGTTTTCACCACATGTGACAGGACAAAGCCAGGCTCCAGTCAGCAGAGATGACAGTGTCCTCCTTGACTCAGTCTTTGAGGTTGTAGTTCATAATGTTTGCTGCTGTACATCTGCCTGTGTCCTTTGGTTGTCCTTTGGAGAAGCCCTTCTTCAGTGGAGGCTTATCTCTGGACTGAGTGTAAACTGGAGCACTCACTCCACACACTTCCATCTGACCCATCCCACTCATGTGCTTAGAGGGGTCCTCCAACCTCAGGCCCACATCAGTATCTGTGGAGGATAAAAGAAGAGATATGATAAAACCTTTAATTCCATGATGGCGATGATAGCACTATGCAACAGCAGAAGTGAGGGCAGTAGAGAGTGAATGATAGCGTTAAAGAAGTGATCAGAGTATCAAACCAGCAAAACACAACTTCAAATGCCAAACTATGTCAAATAACATGCGACCAGACTATGCTTATGCAGTGTTTCCCACAGAAAATGTGTCAATTAAAGCTGCAGCAGATATTTTTACTGTTTTTTGAGCAAAAATATTTACTCAGTATTTTTTTTCTCAGATGACTTCTGGTATGCTGTACTTTTGACTAAGACCCTCTGTGGGCTGAATTATAAGGGTTTTTGTTTTAGAGCCAGGGTCACTTTTGTTTTAATAATCACACAATTCCACAGGACAGGAGTGCTCTGATTACTCAATGCTTTATTATATCAGCGAAAACAGCGTGTCGCTACAACTGTTACCAAGGGGAACCTTAATCACTTTTTTGATTTGTCTGGATGTTTGTGAAGAATGTTTTTGCCAAATTTAGAAAATTCCCTAAAGCTCCATTTTTCTTTCAGTCTATAGGGGGCGCTATGGAGGTAACTGCCATCATATTAGTCAGATGTGTTCAGGGCCGGGGTGTTATTAGGTATTTCAGGTTTGAGCCTAATCGGGCAAAGTATGTGCAAGTTAGAGGCTGTCAAATATACCTGACCTCCAAAATTCAATTCAAAATGGCCGACTTCCTGTTGCACTATAGAGGCATTCTTTATTTGACCTCTGTAATTTGCCTATGTACATAGGGGCGGCAGTGGCGCAGTGGGTAGGTGCTTGCCCTTCAACCAGAGGGTCAGTGGTTCAAGTCCCCGTCCGAGCACACACTGTTGTTGTGTCCCTGGGCAAGACACTTAACCCACATTGGTTGTGTGATTTGTGTTTGGTGGTGGTGGTCGGAGGGGCCGTTGGCGCAAACTGGCAGCCACGCTTCTGTCAGTGTTCCCCAGGGCAGCTGTGGCTACATAGTAGCTTACCACCACCGGGTGTGACTGGAGTGAATGAAATACAAAATATATAAAGCGTCTTTGAGTAGTTGTGAAAAGCGCTATATAAAATTGATGAATTATTTTTGAAATTACATCAAAAGGAAGGGTTTAATTTAAAATAACTTTCCTTATCCTGAGCCTTTCATTTACTGATTGCACCTTGCCAATTTATAGATGCACCAAGTCACCATTAATGGCTCTATTAAGCACTACACTCCACTACAATCCATGTTGAATCTGCAATTCAAACGCTCAGAATGAGGGGCTAAAGGGCAACGGGAGGACATAATGGATTTTATACTCAGATCAGGATCTTTATAATAGACTCTTCAGTTTTCGACACACTTCACACGTGTTATAAGAGCAGCAATGAAAGTGGGACAATTACATTTACCACAGCACTTAAACCGCAGTCTGCATTTTAGATGTGAACACACGTCTAATGTACGCATCTATGTGTGAGTGTTTTATGCAAGTATCTTTAAGGCTGTGATGCAATGAAATGATAAACAGTCCGGATACGGCAATAATCTTATATTAAATGTTGAGCCCTCTTTAATTGACAGATTTAGAAACACATTTTATAACATGATGATTTACAGTGGCTCTATGTGATTCCCCTAATTGTTGTGACTGGGGGTAGCATAATATTTTCGAGTTGGATTGGCTTTAGATTTTAAATGCAACATATAAACCAGGTCCAGATTTGGCTGTCACTGCAGAATCTGTCACAACTTATTTAACAGATGCTAAAATACCTCTGAGGATTGGTAGATATGCACTAAACCAAAATGAAAACCCTGCATTATGGTAATCTTCTCCCTACAGCCTTCTCAATCCATATACAGCAAATCTGGTCTTGCAGTTACTGTATAAGCTGCTGGACTTTGGGCATGGGGGAGTTCTCATGTTTACTTTTTTTTTACCATCTTATTGAGGGGTGTTAAGCTACACACTGTGCTTTTTAATGTTTATCACATTTTAAGAGAATATAATATGGCTTTTTACGCGATTCAGCCTGAAATGGTAAAGTAGGCACCCCTTAGGAATTTGACTGGTCAGTTAATGACTTCTGTTGACATACGGGTGCAAAGCCATGTCTACAAGCAGCTTCAGTAATACATATGTGCCTGGCAAAGACCATGCTTGACCGTGTGGCGCTGTAAAGCTATTCACAGCAAGAAAAGAGTATACTGTTTCACTAGCCACTATATTGAACACTGAAATCATCTTGCTTCCCCATTCACACCAGTAAATGTCACCAGGTTTCATTATTAGCTGTGTGATATTATACTCAGTTTGTAGCCATGAGTGTAGAGTGGACACCAGCCCATTGTTATTAATACTTTAATTAGCAGGTTGTCACGTAGAGAATTATCACGCAATTATTACCAATGCAGTTTGGAGTTCAAATCTATTAATGTAAACATAGATAAGTGGATGCAATGCAGAGACACGGCTTTCTGATTATAACTGAAATTAGTGTCATAAAACATTACATGAACTCTGAGTCAAACCCATATGTTCTTAAATGAACTATTTGTGTAAGACTACTCAGCTCTATAAAACTGTTGTTCTTATTAAATAGCTCTATACATGCATCAAGGCCCTATTGTGACATTGTGTTGATATCTTTACTTGAGGATTCTGACCACTGTAGCTTATTGCTTAGCCAGTCAGAATCTTACATGACTTTTCCTGTTGGATTAACTCCAAATGTGCAACTGTAGGCAACCTGGCAGGCAGTAGTTAGCACACTTCAGTAGTACACTGCCATCACTGGAAAACACATCACCTAAAGCTAGGGTAGGACATTTTTGGCTGTTAAGTTGGCTTTGGTTATATTATATAATGTAAACAAAACTCCACATTGGCTCAAGGTCAAAGACAAAAAATATAGCTCCCAGATTGTGTCTGAGACCAGGGATCATTCAGTGACAAATGCTCTATTCTTTGAGTCATAAATACTTCTCACATCAAAAAGTAGTTATGTGCTCTTTTACTTTTACTTTTACTTTATAATTTCCAGGAAGCAGGCGGTGCTCTGATTTCACATTAAGAAAAACAAACCAATGCTTTCTTGGCCTATTGCAAACCTCTGTTGAGAATTCAGCAATTACTTTATGGTTATCTTAACAGACCATATGAGGCTGATCATGCATTGTTTACATTACAAACCATTATCCATAGTCATTGCCGCAGTATAATGTATGATGAACAGTAGTACTTTTGAAATGAAATAGTAAGGCCCTGTGGAAATCTGGGAATTTACTAGTGTTTCCCCTGAGGCTATTGCTTGACACCAAAATGTCCAATTGTGCTCATGGTCCTCATGGCCTTATATGGACCCAGTCAAATGAGGCCATTACTGTAACACATCAAAGACACATACACAAAGGCACTCATGCCTTTCATGTCTCGTCTTGTCATGACAGAACTGGTCATATCTCTTCTCCATAACTGCCATATTGTACTCACCCACTACTTGTACACTCCCTCTGCAGTGTGTTTCAGCCTCTCTGGTAACCCCCTAGTAATTGTGTAATCATTAACTATAGGACATGGCAAAGCAAACCAGAAGGCAAGACATTGAGGACTAAAGGAGGTGATGAGGTGCCAGCAAGGTAAGTACGAACTAAACTTTACAGTCATATCGGTGTATTGATCTGACTCTATAGTCCCATCATCTTTTCTTATAGACTGGAATGTATGGAAGTCAGCAATGATCCTACCAACATTGTACATACTCCCTTGGCTTCTTACTTTCACTTTCTCAGGTAAGTACTGCATGAATGGGTCATTCTGACATTTCTCTTTCTAAAGAGTATATGTGCTCAAGTTAATGTGCTTGTAAAGGGATGCATTTCTCAGGTTTCTTAACCAAGAAGTCTAATATGTGAATATGGAAGCTAGTATATTGATCAGTGTTAAGTAATGGTCTTGCATGATTGCTATGATTGATTCATTCATTTCCAAAGTCCAGAAAACTTTCAATTTGGTCAATGTAAATGCAGAGAAAGCATTCAGTGTTTTCTTACTACAATGTATGTTTTTGTCTGCAGAGTGTTTGAGACTTGAAGTGAGCCCCAACATCTCAGCAGAGTGTGGCAAACCAGTGACATTAAACTGTAGAGTCTCCTCCTCTATTAATGGATTATCAATTAAGTACATGGAGTGGTCTCAAAACCACATATATTGTTTAGTGGACAGTCTGGGAAACCTGAAAACAGATAACAGCAGCAGTGATTTCTACTGTGATTATGACCAAGGCCAGTTATCTCTCCACATTGAAAAAGTGCAGCCACTACAGAGTAAAAGACCTTTCATGTGCAAGATTCACTCCAACCAGGGACTACGCCATGAATACACATTGGTGGAGTTACAAGGTCAGAGTTTATGTTTGTTTTTACAACTAGAGTAAAAATCAAGATACTTCCTGATCACTGTATTAGGTAGAACTATGTATTTGCTATGGTGCGCTCAAATAGCTAACCAGTCTATCACAGTGTATTCGAGACAAACATGATGTGGCTCAAATCAAGCGTCAGAATGAAGAAGAGAGGTCCACTGGGATCTTCACGTGCATCATGTCTAGGGTTTAAAGAGAATAATCTGGTTGATACAGAGGTCAGTCTAGTTTGAGATAAGAGACGATATAAAGCAGATGGGGGGCAGGGTGCTGTATTAACTCTATGGGATGTTTTAGAAATATCCCTCCAAAAAGATCCCTTTCAAAGTTTGTAAATAGAAAGTTCTAAATTCTTGAATGGAGGCAACACCATAATATATTTTCAATGGAAAATTAGAATTAAAGATCAAATTTGTTGACAAATGCCAACCACTCTCTCCATGTAGGTAATTTCAGTCTGGTTAGGACACATTAGTGTGTACCACACATTGTCTGTTTATTTAATGTACACATGAGTTTACAGGTAGCATTTGGCTGGGGGCAAAATTCCAGATTTTTAGGTTTTACTGGACAAGTCCTTACAGAACTGTTGAAGACCACAATAGTTAACTCACTTTTGCTCCAGTAGCCTCTATTCTAGAACTTTGAACATTTCAGTTGACAAACATTTTAAAGGGTCTATAGGGCTATAGAATGTTGTGATGTCACCTGCATCCCCGCATTACCGGGTGCCATTTTTAGGTGCAAGGTCTACCTAATAAAATGGCCAGTGAGTGTACATTAAATAACACTAAGTTGAATCATCCACATACACTATAGATAATATGCTGATTAAAACCATTGATCTTATAGAATGTTGCAGTGACGTTGAAGCAGTCTGGTCTTCAAAGGGTCCCAGCTGTACTTTCAAAGAGGTCTACCCAGATGGAGACGTGGAGTGGTATGAAGACTCCCACAGGCTCACAGACTACTCTCTGATCTACTCTACTAAACGTGTGGAGGATGGGGGATGGTTAACCATCCAAAGTTACCTGGACAAGCACAGCACAAATGTTCTGTATAACTGTTCTCTGAGGAGCACCATCTCTGGACGATATTTTGCCAGCTCTGTGATTGAAACTAACTATCTTCAAACCCGTGGTAGAGCTGTGTCCCCAGGACCATTTGCAGCATTTCTTTGGATTTCAGTTGTGCTCGTTGTTGAGAAACATATCTACTAATGTCAGACAGTTATTTAGGAATAACTTGGTGTGTGTGTGTTAATGTGAGTGAGTGAGTGAGTGTTTTTTTTTTACTTACAGGTACAGGTGAAGAGGATGTGTTCTTGTGAGTTTTAAACAGGAGATTTTTGAATGAATGGCACCCTCTAGTGACTTTGTTCAGACATGCAGTAGATCTACAAATATTTTTACCATTCCTGAGGGCTCTCCGTTTTTGTAATTGCACATTCTGTGATATGTTGACCAAGCCAAAACACAAATTAAAACTTTAATACAGTACATAATGGTAAAAGATGTGATTAAATAAGCTACCAGGCCCCCTTCAATATCTGAAAAATGTACACACCCCCTTTATCCTAAATCTTCTGTCAAAATACAATACTTAAAACCCTAGGAGGCCCCAGACCCCAGTTTAGGAATCACTGAGCTTTACCACTGTTATTTCTGTAATGTTTTTTCAATATCTGGGATGACGTAAGGGTATTTTGTATGACTACTTTACTATTAAGTACAATGTGAATCAACTTGTATATTGGTAATTGCAAAATGATCTGCAACTATTTGGTGATTTTGAATGATTAAATTGATTGACTTTATTATTACTTTTAAAATGCTCTACTGCCTTCAAAATGCGAATAGAATCTTTTTGTGTTGTATCTTTGATAAACATTTCATATATTTCACAAAAAATATATTTTATACAATAACATTTCTGGGTGTATGCTTGCTTTTACAGGCGAGAGATTCGTCATACAACTAGTCAAAAGGTCATTCAAATGCAAGAGTGAATCCTAATTAAAAAAAAATAATACGTATCAGCTTTATGTTTGCATGCAAGCATAGAATCTGATGAGGCTTTAGCCAAAATGTACAGAATCCAATGTTGTTCTAGTTGCATTTGCAATTTCAAACATTTTCCACCAGATGGCAGTAGACATCTACAGAAAGAGCACTGTTTTAAAAACTGTTGCCCGGGGCTCAGGTTCACAGAGGCTAAATGATGCTTACAATCAGCGAGGCGCGTAAATGTTATCTCCTTTCAATGAATTCTTCTCTAATGATTTAATATGGCGCAATAAACCTAAACCAATTCTCTTATCAGCAGGTGTTGCATAGATTTCTGTTTGCGCCTGAAAACACACTTACGGTAAGTGCCTGAATGTTTTTGGCGGTCACCTCAGAAAACTGTGCCCGTTGCCTTGTTACATCACTTCAATATTTGAAGTCACCTCATCTGGACAAAGTACACACAGCGGGGGGCGAGGTGCGATTCAATGGGGGCTTCGGGTCAAGTTCCCATGGTAACCACGGAGCCGTCTCTCACCATGTTTCCCCCTGGACGCTGCAGGGTTGTTATCTCTTCTCCGGGGAGGTGACAGCTTGCAATGGTCAGCTGAGGGGCCTTGGCTAGTTATATCTCAAAACAGAAAGAGGGAAGCGATCAGAAGACACAAGATAAGGAGTGACCGACAAACAGCGAGACAGGCTGGGACCCGGGATAGATAATGGGCAGCTTATGTCAACAAAGAGCTCGGATATATGTGGCAGTGATGACCTGTTACCTAATGTTACGGTAAATGGGAGCTGCACTGGTGTTTAATTGTCCTGACTCACAATCTGGGATGGCCCCGTGCCTGGACAATACAAAATAAAAATCTCATTAATACCTTACAAAATAAAATTGTATCCAACTAATGTATTAAGATGGTAAATATAAAAAAATGAGTGATTAGAGAAAAAAATAAGTAGTAAGTAAAGCTGGAATTTTTGTAGTAATTCAAATTTTTATATTTTATTGTTGGCATCCAGTCCGGGCAGCAAAGTAAGAACTTCATTGTGCAGGGAAACATGTGTCCTACTGTGCATATGACAACAAACACTTTGAATCTTGATCATAATTAAGAGCTTTTCATGACACTCAAAGACGCTGTACAACGTAAAACAAAGTCTTGAGCAGGCTGTCGAAGGTGGGGAGGTCGGAGCAGTCACGGATGGGTTGTGCGAGAGAGAGTCTCTGTCACCCCAAGTTCGGCGCTTGGTTCAGCAGCCGGGGAGGGAGGGGAGGTTGCCATCAGAGGAGCAGGAGGAGTGTGGCGGTGGAGCAGGTCAGAGAGGTAGCAGGGAGCCAGATTATATAGAGAGCACTGAAGGTGATGAGGAGGACTTTGAAAACCAAAAGCTAGAAGCTGTAGATGTGGGTGCAATGGCATAACAATGGTGCATACATTATATCTGAATATGGAACCAGACAGTCATTGGGATTGTATACATTATATCTGAATATGGAACCAGACATTGGGATTGTATATAGGACACACTATTACTGAAAACCCTTCTGTGGCCACATTACATAACCACAAATTAATACTCCAAATCTAAATGTTACATACACGACTGAATCCTCTATGTGCATTTCTGTTGCGCCCGTCTTGGCCACGTATTTCACATTAATTTAAGTCTAATAACAGAATCATGAAATGTAATGTTTAAGGTAATTACACAGCATACTAAAAATATAAAATCAATTTAGCTAATCCCCAAATACACACTGATGCTGGATGTATCACAATTTCACAACAAGACCTCTTCATAATCCCTCGATGTACAGTGTAACATTTCACATGAAGCGGCTGCACCTTGAAAAGAGACAGCTGTGTTTGTTTAGTCGAGTCTTTGCACATCCACAGTCCTAGTATCTGTCGCCATTAGAGACCATGCACAGTTTTATTGCATGGGGCTTTGTGATATTTGTGAAAGAAAGAGCCCATTGAGATACTGGTATGAGCACTCCTGCAGGGTGAGCCTCTTCATTCACAATTAAGTAAGATCATGAGGAAAGAACAAGAGTTTGAGGAATATTTCAAGGAATTTATAGTCAGTTTAGACAAGACACTGGTACTTGACAAACGCTACTGTATTTAGTCTTTTATTTCAGGGTAAATGCTGATGAAGCTAAATCATGCACTTTTTACAAATGTGTCAAAAGTCCATGCTTCAAAGAAGGTCTTAAAGAGGTGTTCTGTGCAAACTCATGACAAAATTAAATAGTTTCGCAAAAGGTTATATGGTTGAACAGCAAAAAGGCCCTTCAACGAACCTTTTAAATAAAGAAGCAGATCTTCAGTAAGACCAAAGCATGATGTAAAACAACGTCACATACACGTTTGCTAAATTCACACAATGAGGTCTTTCATTTATTTATTTTGGGTTTGTATGTTTGCTGATAATAGGTGAATAAATCAACTCAGACAGCAACGATCCCCTGTGACCTCTCCAATCCCTGGTAAAATCTACACGCCCCGCTCTCAGACACATCCTACTTGACAAATATATGCAAACAGACACCTGACCAGCCCATACAAAAACGTAAGCATAAACCAAATAAATACCATAATACACAAAAACTAACTACAAAAAACTCCAGCAGTTGTTAGTTTTTCTACTGAGTCATGGAATCAATTCCTGACTGTTGTAATGAATCTGATCAAATTCAAAGAGTCTGAATGAAGCTAAACATTGAAACTAATACACAAAGCTTTACTGACAGCTTTTTGCAAGTCTCTGGTGCAGTTTCAAGGAAAAGCTGATCCAATTATGAAGAGACTATTTTTTTTTCGTGCAATGTGAATCAATTATCAGGCTCGAAAATGATTGAACAGAAGCACTCTTGGTATTTTCTTGGCAGTTAAAAAATATTGAACCATTGAATAATGTTGATCGATGTTGTTGCATAAAGATGTATGGATAACAAGCAGCCAGGGCTGTTGCCACGTGTGACCACATCAAAACAATCCCTTGGAGCAAGAAATATTTATAGGCTGAACTTCAATCATTTTAGTTTGAATAATAAATGCTTCAATACAATACGTGTTACATAATGTTTGTTTACAATGTAATAAATTTGATTTTCTTCTAAGGTATTCTTCAGTTGATTTGGTGGCACGAGAAGATTGGAGCGAATGGGTTGTGAGAGTGAGTCTCTGTCACCCCAAGTTCGGCGCTTGGGTCAGCAGCCGGGGAGGGAGGGGAGGTTGACATCAGAGGAGCAGGAGGAGTGTGGTGGTGGAGCAGGTCAGAGAGGTAGCAGGGGGCAGATTATAGAGAGCACTGAAGGTGATGAGGAGGACTTTGAAAACTGTAGTTGCTGATACAATGGCATAACAATGGTGCATACATTATATCTCAATATGGAACCAGACAGTCAGTCATTTGTTTATTTGCTGAAACAAAAAAAACAACATAATCATTAACAAACAATGAAAATAAAAAAAAGATACACAACAATAATGACTGCATACATGTATGGATCAATGCAGAACATCTCTTCCATATTGTGTATCTGTAAACAGTAGTAGCCAATTATAATAGACAGGAACATATGAACATGCATGGTATATTGACACAGCACACTTCATTGCTGAAAACCCTGTGTGTGGCCACATTACATAACCACAATATTTGTTACATAATGTTTTCTAAAAGGTATTCTTCAGTCTATTTGGTGGCACTGGTCAATTTCTTATAAATAATGATCAAGTTGTGTAGATGTCTGATAATCATGCAACAGACTAGTGTCTGAACTGTTTGGGGTAAAAGAGCTTGAAAGCTTTTTTTATTGTTTTTTTGTGTTTTCGGTCCACACAGATGCACTGTGACTTTGAAGTAACCAAGCACGTGGGTAGAGCTTAATTGGGGAGGCTGGATTTTAATGTGGTTTCCAATTATGGTTAAAAAGGAGACTGGGAGAGACCTCTTTGAAGAGTGAAGGGCCTTTAGAGGAGGTGGGATACACTGAAAAAAGTAAAAAAAACGTTGCCCTCATTACAAATTGTGCCGTAATCATTCACAAGCAAAATGTGTATTTCAACTCACATGGACTGTGTCACAATATTAAAACTTTTTTCAGTCTATAGGGGGCGCTATAGAGGTAACTGCTATCATATTAGTCAGATGTGTTCAGGGCCGGGGGGTAATTAGGCATTTCAGGTTTGAGCCTAATCGGGCAAAGTATGTGCACGTTAGAGGCTGTCAAATATACCTGACCTGTTTAGCAGGATTATTGGCTCAATAAAAGTGCATTAATTAGTGAATTGTGACGTGACACCGTCGTTTAGCCGATATAATAAACCTAAAATTGTTAAAACTACTTCAGAAACTCATTTCAGGTCAATTTAACTAATCTTTTTTTACAGTGTAAAATGAGACTAAATGAAGACAAACAAGACCAAAGTAGGACTTAAAAAAGAAATTGTGACAAAACATTTTAGTTAAATATATTACATATTATATTTATTTAGCCACATTTTGATGTGCCGGATGGAGATCGGTGCCAGGTGCACACCTGTGGAGGCAGTGGAAACACTCAATGACACAAAGGCTCCATAATTGCTGCGGAGTTCGTTCCATGGCGGAGCAGAGTGGAATTGGGGGTCAGTCACATTTGGTGGAGAAAGTGTGGCTGCCATTCTGCGCCTACGGCCTTTCCTGACCACCACAGTCACACAGTTACACAAACTCATTCATTCACTGGCAATGTGGGCTTACACAATGTTGCAGCTTTTCAGATGTTTGAATCACAAAAATTGTGATACATTGTGCAGCTCAAATATACATAAATACACATTACTGGAAATATTCTATTAGAAAATCAAAATATACCTTCCAATATCAGTCTGTGTAGAGATAAGTGAGGACACAAACAGAGGCGGCTATACAAGAGAATTAAGGTAAACATTCATAGACAGCCGCCTGGTGACCTCAGACATAGTGGTCATATAGGTATTCATAGAAATATTATGCAATCTCTCACAGAACACATGGAACACTGCTTATCACTGTATTGACTGAGATAACTGTGTCTATGGAGGGGAAAACTTTGAGTACAACCAGGACAAAATGAAATACACTGATAACCACAGAATATAAACTAGTTGGGTACACTGTGGAGAATCACTGTACCAAGTTCCATTGCTCTCTGCCAAAATCTTTTGAGTTATTGCATTCATAGTTTTGGCCCATAATGAATTAATTACTTAATTAATATTCATCGTAGAAGTGCCAAAATCAATCCAGTTCGGCGTCTTTATGATATGTACCTGTGTGCAAATGTTGAAACTGATCCAGCAATTTGTTTTTGAGTTATTGCATTCACACAGACGCGGACCGACGTGATTCCATAATATCATCATTTTGCCGATATATAACGACATTATGATAGTAACATTTATTTACTGTAAGAGCTTTAAAGCTTTACAGAATTAGAAACAGTCTGATTAGACACCTGTTTCATGTTCAAAACACTTTCCAAAAAAACTCAGCTTTCTACTTCTTCTGGGATATAAACAAAGCCTTGACACCCTCACAGCCAAACACACATCTTATCCAATCAGACAGTTGTTAAATGGTGAAGTGAACAATGCTTCTCTGGGTGTGTTTGTTAACAGTGCAGGAGCAGACAGGAGCACTTTGTGGTTTGCCCCAATGTATGGTGTCATACATAAGGACTATAGCTCAACATAATGAATTACGCAAACATGCCCAAATGAAACAAAACACTTTATGTGTCTGAGGTAGAAACAACATTAGAACATGGTTAAAAATTCCAGAAAGTCTATTTTGCAGAATATAGGATCTTTAAAGTCCGTGTTGAAATATATTATTATTATCTTAATGGCAAACTTTCCATGAGGTTAGTTTCAAATATTTTTTTTTATATGCAGAAAATTAGATTCTAATATTAAACAAAAAACAAATCCTCATTTCATTTAGAGGGAATCTTTACACACCAATCCACCCTATAAAATACCGCTCCCTCGAAACACATTAACAGATGCATACAAAGTGAGTAAACAGCAAAGTAAAAGACTAAACACTATGTGAGATGAATTTGCTCAGATGTACGATGGTGGTAGCCATGTTGGATTAGCTCGAAAATCAAGTCTTTATCGCCAACTAGTGGGATGCTTTTAACATCAACACACAAAAAAAGTTCATGCAGGACATAGGCCCCGGAAAATAAGTAAAAAGATGCCCAAATATACTAAACTTAACTACAATGTTATCACAGACACGCAGACATTTCAAACTTTTCATTAATCGTTGAGGGATCTGCGCTTTCTGAACACTGTTTGGGCAAGCATTAGAAAGAAGGTATTTTGCCTGTGGACTTACCAAAATAAAACCTGCCCAATGTTGAAATGGAGCAATAAGAAGCACTGAGAAAAATTGGCTCAGAAAGTTATTTTCCTGACTTTAAGTTGCAAACACTGCCTAAATCCCATCCACTCAAAATCAATACCAAACTCTTTTTCATCCTTTTGTTACAAGCACTTGATGTACTGTACGCCCAATTAGGCCTAGAAGTCAAAGAGAACATTTGCTGTTTGGGTAAGTGAATACCTGAACAAACGACCCTATGGAAGAATCATTCATCAAGAAAATCTTACATTGACTTCACCGCTAAAACTCACAAATATGCCAAAGTACGAGTGTCTCAGCGACTTACCCACTTGCTATAATTTTGATTCATAGACTGTTTAAGGCTTTGAGCTGCATTTGCATGGGGCCAGTCACAAAAGCAGATGAAAACGGTGAGAGAATGGGACGTTGTTACAGGGTGGAGAGATCAGAGAATGGGACTTGATGGATTTGCTGTCAGAATAAATGAGGAGGTGGAAAGCTGTTTGATCAATGGGCTGTCTATCCGGGCTCTCACCTCACGCTCCTCGCCCAGATAGAGTTTTCACCGGCCACAAAACAGCACGCAAAGGCGATTCTCGGCCATTTGAATAGCTCCATGTGCGTTGGAAATACTATAGACTATCTTTAAGGTCCGTCCAGGGAGGTTCACTGGGATATTCGGGCTCACGAAATTGTCTGTTTTTGGTTAATTTTATTGGGAGTGAGAGAGAAACATACAAACAAAAAAGACATTGTTATAAGTTGAAAAAAGCTATTTAAACTTGGTCTCTGCTTCAAAACCCCTTTAAGGCCCTCACTTCCCCCTTGTTAGTCCAAGCCAGTGCCGGACACAACAAGAAGGCCTAATTAGCATGATCGTTAGCAAAACAACTTTTAGCTAAGCAAATGACCTGGCTGTTTGTAGGTAGTGTTTTGAGCTCTTAAGATGGTTAGCTTCTCAGCATCCAGGATTACTTAAATGTGTGTGAATGAAACGAAATATAGCCGAGTGAAAAATGGAGGACATTTTTCAGCTCCTGAGATGGTCATCCTCTCAGCATACTCAAACGTGTGTGTGTGAATGAAACAAAAAAGCCCACATCTATCTATGAGTCAAAAATGAGGTTGATTTTTGAAAAGGGAATATGATTATAACATGGTAGAAAGCCCGTAAAAGCTGAGTTAGGACGATATTCTATGACAGAGGTTTTTTTTTATAAAGAACATGCACAAGCTATTCTCAGGCCTGTGTGATTGACATAAAGCGCTATAGAGGCTTTTAAGATCTGTCCAGGGAGCTGTTTTTGTTCATTTTATGCAGAGAGAGAAAAAGAGAAGAGTGATGAATGGACAAATAAACAATGCAAACCAAACTAATATGTATAGGGTGACCAGATGATAGACCACATGTTGAGTTTAGGTGGGACCACGTGTGGGACATGTTACATAGTGATCTGTACTGGTCTAATATGTGATTGAAGTGTTTTTTATTGCATGTTTTACTAATTGCATGTCTTAACCTTTTACACATTTTTGATATGTGATCCTTATGTCTAATTCACACTGACTGTGGTACGGAACGGACGCCACAGAAGCTCCCGTAGAAAAAGAACCCCCTGAAGCCTGTGCTCATTCACACCAGCTGCTGCTGTATGTCTCTGGATCCGGTGCTGCAGAAGAAATAGGCAAGTATTCTATTTTTTCAAGACTCTGTATGTGGCTTCACATACACACACAGGCTTCACATACACACACAGGCTTCACATACACACACAGGCTTCAGATACACACACAGGCTTCACATACACACAGGCTTCACATACACACACAGGCTTCACATACACACA
>JAVQKC010122877.1:0-14343 GCA_036025475.1 Philypnodon macrostomus
TGCAGACCACAGAGGTGAGTTTCAGCTGAAACTAGGGAACAATAGAGAGAGGGAGCTCCATTAGCACCAATAGGGTTCACCATTAGCATATTAATGGTAGGGCACAGCCCATCCAACAGATGTTTACCACTCCCCCAAGTATCAGCCTATAATCTCAGCTCACCCGCCTTTCGAACCAGAACTGAAGAAGTCTGCTGGATTGGCAGATGAAAGCTTTTCAACAATCAAAACCTATAAGAGTGTATTTAATTTATTATTATTAGTATATTTTTGTGTCAGCCCTATGTCAGCTACTATCTATGGAGGAAAACGCAGGAGTCACCATGTCTATCCTGTGTTACAATGGGTATAATAAATTGTGAATCACTGTGTCAGCTCTGCGACTCTCTTGCCTTTGTCCATGGTGTACGCCGCCTAAGGCCCATAGATGTATAAGCTGAATGAAAGAATGGTTGGTTGTCAATTATTTGGACGTCACATGGATGACCTTAACCTCAATGCAAAACATGTGATTACATGTGATGAAATGTACTTGTACAAAGTAAAAAATGTGCGCAGCCCTAAATGATAGCATTAAACTGACTTATCAACTTCATCTTTCCCTGTACGCCCTACCGGTCCACTCTGGCATGGTCCTACGCACATGGTGGATATTAACATTCCATAAGCTTCCTAATGATGAGGATGGAGCGGCCATGGCGGCACTGGCATAGTCCATACATTCCTGACAGATCCTGGGGAAAATGTACATATGTGGTGTTTACCCGCATATCCCAAATCCAAGCATTTTGACTCCTCTTTAGACGTGAAGGCAAATGAAGGCTACATTCCGGGCAGCTTGAAAAATGTGACATTGCGAGCCTCCCCATGAGATAAAGTGCAAAGAGATGGACTGAGCTGGAGGAATGTTAAGTCATAAGTTTGGGCGGAATTTAGCGCCATTTGGACGGTTTTGTGAGGTTATGAAAACACAGGATAATGTCAGGTTCTTAGGGACATTAGGGACAATTCCTATAACATGGCAACGTACATTATAAATTAATATGAAATGTACCTATGTGCGTTTGTTACCTTAAAGCTAAACTATAGACCCTTTCAAAGTTCGTAAACAGAAAGTTCTTTATTCCAGAATGGAGGCAACTGGAGGCAAGACCATAATACATTTTCAATGGAGAAATTAGCATTAGCCACAAAATATTTCAAATGAAGAAGGCTTTGACAAATGACAACTACTCTGCTACATGTAGGTGATGTCAGAGCCTGGTTAGGAAACATTAGTGAATGTACCTCACATTGTATGTTTATTTAATGTACACATTAGCACACAGTTTGACTTTTGCCTGATGGTAAAATTATTGATTTTTACTGGACAAGTACTAGCAGAAATATTGATGACAACAATATTTTTTTCATTATATGTTCAGAATTATTCTATCACTCTCCACAAACACTACTTCTTTGTAACGTTAACTCACTTTTGGTTCAGTCGCCTCCATTCCGGAACATTCCATATGACAAACATTTTAAAGAGTCTATACTAGGTAACTTTGGGATTTTGCAACTACACTGTGCATATAGCTACAGTAGAGTCTGCATATCCTCTCTGTGTTACCATGGGTTCTCTCTTGGTAGAGTGTAAAATTGCCCTAGTGAATTAGTGTGAGTGAATGCTTGTCACGCTTGTGGCCATTGTTCAGAGTTGGCAATTGTCTATTTGATTTGGTTTGAGCCTATTCTTAATGCATGTTTTCTATGCATTGATGTCCACACAACTATTTAAAAAATGTCTTTGAAGGACATATTTAATAAAACTCCAGATGTGAATGGGGTTTGGTGAAAGTAGGAATATTTACATCACCAGAGTTGCTCAACAAATCACTTAACAAAAAAACTTGACACATTAACAGAGACTTAACAGAGAATACATTTACTGATATTAATTACTTGAGATGAGAAGTCCTACATTGATTTACAAAAATAGGATGCAAGTGACTGAGATGGCTGGTGTGTATGAAGTCTAGTCTAGCCCAGAGTAAACAGTTCAGGGATTTATTGAGAAGTACTGTTACAAATTCAAATTAAGATATTTAAATATGATTAGCCATAATTGTTACACATACAGTAGATTTATATCACCGCTTCATGCCCTTGTCACTGGTATAAGGCCTAAACTTCACACTAGAAGCTTTTTAACAACACTCAATGGATTGTCTTGTAGCTAGCTCCATTGGGGAAACTGAACACAGGCGAGCCAAAAAACTGCAGAGTCAGGCATAAATTCCTAAAGTTGGACAATTTTTAGGTGGCAGTTATTCCTTTTTAGGGCCTGACATGCATTCTGGCACATATTTTCCAGGTGATGTATTCTGGTTAGCATTTGGTTCAAGAATGTAAACTAAGCCTCGCAATGAAAACTGATCCCGCTTATACAACTATGCAATGAGAAAAACGTTCAAATCTGTTCCACAAACGCCAAGTGCAAGCTCACGGTCCATGTGTTCATTCACTGACCGTTGGTACCCCAGCAGTCTGTAGTGAATCTGTAGCACCGGGCAGGCACTTAGACATTGTCCTTGTGTTGTCGTCAGTCATGTTCTGGATGTGTGAGTCCAGTTTCTGAAGCAGCTCCCTGGACCTCAGGCTCTCCTCCTCCAGAAAACGAGACACCATTCCACCTGAAGGAGACGTGGGCAAGGACTCCTGGGAAAAGACAATGATAATGTCAGAAAAAAAATCCATTGCTGGGTTGCAGGTGACATCACAATATTCTATAGCCCTATACATTTCATTGGAAGATGGGGGGCAGGAAAATGACTTCTGTTAATCTGCAGATTTTGTGTGTGGTTGGATAGATACAGGGGGGTAATAGACTTTGTCACTAATAAAAAAATGATTCAATAATACAGAATTCTGACACTTGCCCCCATCTGAGGGTATGACATCATCCCTTTCTAGAACCTGCAACCCAGCAATACATTCTCACGATACTAAAGGGGGCATTTGTGATGCATGAGGATGCACTATATGGGGAAATGTAATCAGTAAGGATGGGACAATATACAATAATATCGCAATAATTATTGTGATAATCTTTTATTGCAATTATCGTTATTTATTTGCACCTCAATGCCCTTTAGACTTTACTGTGAACAAATGACATATTATATTTAGTATAAGTTTAGTAAGTATTAGATTCAGCCTCCAATAAAATGTACTGTTGAGATGTTTTTTAATAATTTTTATTATTATCTCAATTATTATGGGCAAGATAATCATGACCAAAAACATTTCTATCGTCTAGTCTTCATCCACGTGACTGTTACCCCGACATGGACTGGATTGACAATGTATTCAAATAAATATTGGTCCCACTTATAAAGCTACAGTGTGAGGTCAGGCACTGCTGCTAGATGACTGCTTGCAATGAGTCTTCGCAATCTCTGTTCCAATTCATTCCTAAGGTGCTTAATAGAGTGGAGGTCAGAGCTCGGTACAGGTCACCTCAGTTCTTCCACACCAAATACATAAAACCACGTCTTACCCACATTCAATCCTAGCTTTGTGCTTTAACCATTTCCATGAAGCCCGAAGCACATCGTTGTCCACATTGACTACTTTGATATAGTGAATCTCTCTTAGTTCTACAGGTTAGGTTAGCCTACTGGCTGAAATAGTAAAGCCCCAAACATCCCTTTAGTAAACTAAGAATATACATTTCCTAGTACCGTGACCATTTGACACATCCTGATTGAGATATGATCGACAGAACCAGGTGCCTATACTTACTGACGGTGTGCCCTTGTCTCTAGACTTTGAATGTGTGGATTCTTTGGAGCTGTGCGCCTCAGCAGCAGATTCACTGGAGTTGGAGTTCCTTCTGCTTAGGTTGAGTTCAGAAGAGCTGCTGGAAGACTGGATAGACAGAGCTGGAGAGTGGACTCTGCTGCTCCCTTGTGAGCTGTCCCGGGACTGCTCTCTTGATGAATTTGACCTGACCTGCAGTTGTTTGAACAGTCTCTGGATCTCACCCTCGTGGCTAGAAAAGGGATATAATATCATGATTTTGATGTCACAATTTTATCACAATTTTAGTTTTAGTAGTCAATACATCCTAATGTTCATCATAATACTTCATACGGTTTCTTTTTCTTATTTTCTCATTTTATTATTCAGAACACTGAAAATAAAAAGCAGAGCATAAATAAATGCAATGTAGTTTCAACAATCTTCAACAATAAGCAGATTGTCATAAGATCATTTCACAGAACAATCTTTTATCGCCATATCGCTCAGGTCATCATCATTAAGAATACTCAATATAATATTAGTGTCATTAGTCTGTAAAGTACCTTGGAGCATGTGCTTGGTCATTGGTGTTTGAACAAGAAGCACCAAGTTGGCTGTGCATCTCACCAAGCGCCTGCCTCAGCTGGAGATTCTTCTGCTCCAGACTGCTCAGAGATGAAATGTAACTTTCCCTCAAAGCTGCCAGAGATGGGTCACCTCTCTGATGACACAAAACATTACACATTAAAGTTAGGTTCATCAATATAAATACATGCCCTATGTAAGTTCGTAGAAAGTAGACCTTGGGAGAACGTGAGTCTTGGCGTTGTAGTAGGATTTTCAGATGTTGGTTTTCTTCTTTTAGAGTGTCCAGCTGAGCCTGTGTCATCTGACAAAATGGGAAGGAAATGTATACATTGGCAGATATTTAGATGCTGTAAGTATTAAGAATTAATAAGCACACAGTAGCAACAACTTCAAATAGACATAATCTTTTATGGCCAAAAAACTAATTAATTTTTGTGCCAAGTTTCTACTGGGTAAGGAACCAAAAGTAGATTGTATCAGTCAGGAAGTATTACGAAAACTCTAGCTTGATTGAACTTTAAAAAATAAAAAATGTCAAAATTATACTGGTCACAAAAATGTGGATATTTGGGTAAAATTACAGAATGCCCCTAAAATGTAATAATGCTATAAATGACGATCATTTGCTTCTAAATAATGTTTGGTTCTTTAATATTCTACTTTAATCACATTCTGTAACATCACTGTAGCATAAACATTTTTGATTTTCCACAGATTTCACCCATCACTATCTCAGTTTGTGTGGGTATTATATCTATGCTAGATTCTAAAAAGTTTTAAATTGCTTGTTTTTTGCATGAAACAGAGACCAAACAATGAGTACAATAAACATCATCCTTTTTTGTTTGTTTGAGGAAATAGGACAAAATGAAAAAAATTTTTTTTTAAAAATGATTGCGATTGCAGATTCAGTTCACAGCACATTTTAAACCTGTCTGGAAGCATTAGCATTTAAGTGTTAAACTTTCACAAGAATTACAGCTTTCAGAACATGTTTGTAGAGGTTTTGTGATTTTTATTCAATTGCGTTGAATTGTGCAGCCCTAGTACGAGACCCTCTGTTGTGAATATTGGCATGCCGTTTCATCCATGTGTCTAATGAAGATTTTAAAAACATGTTTCAAATTATATAAATGTTAATGTATGTGTGCCTACCTTCAGTTCAGTCGTCCTCTGCTCTGACCTCTGCACCTCTCCCCTGAGCTGCTCTTTGATAGTGGAGAGAGAGCCGCTGTGTGAGGAGATAGTGATGTCTCTTTGGTGCAGCTCACTGGTCAGTTTGGACACCTCTCTCCTCATGCCCTCCACCTCCCCACTGTGTGTCTGCTGGGCCCGCTGCAGCTCCTCTCTCAGCTACACAAACAATGGACATGTCATGGGTGTAAAATGTAGTGTTTTCCATAGATTTCTTTTGAGACTGAGTTGGCACTGTCTATTTTTAGTTAAACCCTCTCATTAAATAGATTTTATTAATATAAAAATATATATTGCTTAAAATTGGCTGTCTGACCCTGTTCTATGATGTAAAGGTCGTCTGTAGTCTGTAGAGGCCAGGGGAGGGACTAAAATGAAACTCGACTACTATTTGTCAAAGATGTAACCCCCAAAGTCTGATTTGATGTTGCTGTAGAGACCAGGGGAGGGACTAAAACATGTCTGTGATAATATAACAATGAAAAAATATCATATGTTATACAATTTCATTTTCCACTTGGCTTTTGGACTGTGGGGTCCATCACTGTTTAGATCAAGTGATACCAACCTTTTTCATCTCTGCAGTACATGACTCATATTCAGCTTTGATACTCTTCAGTTCTTGCTCCGTCTTTGTCTGGTCATCTCTTTGTGTCTCCACCATCTCAAGTCTGTAGGATTGACAAAACATAAAATTTGCTTAACATTGAGATGCACCTTGGTATCCGACAATCTTCACAAGATGATATCAGTATTGGCCTATATATGTTAACCTGTTGTACAAAAAGGATCACTTCTAATACTGTATTTGGCAAAAGAACGAAAAGAAAATTCGAAAAAGGCTCACTTTCTGTCACATTTAAATGCAGCTTGTGTCAGGTGAGTATTTTATTTTAGATAACTTTTATTTAACCAGGTAAAGCAATTGAGAACCAATTCTCATTTACAATGGCGACCTGGCCTGGCAACATTAACAAGCAGCACATTAAACAAGTACAGTCATACGGAGCATACAGTGCAACATAAACAATAACAACAGTAATAAAAATCTACAACTAAAAACAAGTGCAACGATCTTGGACAGTTGCATGCAGTGAATTCTTAAATGTGCTGATTGGAATAAACGAGGTGAGTTTAAGTGTGCGCTGCAGATTATTCCCGTCTCTTGCAGCGGCGAACTGGAATGATAAGCGACCAAAGGAAGAGCGGGCTTTAGGGATGACCAGGTTAATCAGACTGCTGGAGCGTAATGTACGGATTGAGTTATGAATTTGGAGAAGTGAGCGCAGGTACTGTGGAGTTTTGCGGATTAGCGTTTTATAAATGAAGAGGTGCCAGTGTATTTGTCTGCGGGAGTGAAGGGAGGGCCATTTTACCAGTGAGCATAGTGTACAGTGGTGAGTGTGAAAAGGAGCTCCGGTAACAAAACGGATGGCGGTGTGGTGGATGGTATCTAGTTTGTGAAGGAGGGATTTTGAGGCGGACCTGTAAATAACGTCACTGTAATCTACAATGGGGAGTACTGTCATTTTGTCCAGAAGGTGTTTGGCAGAGTGAGTGAGGGAGGATTTATTGCGATACAGAAAACCTACTCACTTCTCTCTGAGGCATGACAGTTCTGCTCCGAGCTGGGCCTCACTTGTTTGAGCAGACTGGAGGTTGGCTGTGGTCTTCTCCAGGTCTACCCTGATGGTCTCCACACCAGCACTGCCATGAGCTGCCAGACAGTCCTCAAGAGAGCTGCACGTATTATAAAACATAAAAATAAATCATAGCACATGTTCCAACGGCCCTATGTGCTCTATTATACCAGTATCTTTATTCTGTGCTGGATACAAGACAAACTGTTGTGCTCGGGGGGAAAAAAATATTTCCATATTTATTGGCCCTATCCTCTGATAAACAGAATCTGAATTTCAGTTGACAGCAATTCTGGCCAATATTTTGTTTTTGTTAGTTGGGCCAATAGGGGACACTCAATTAGAATGAATAATGGCTTGACACCATTAACCTGTGTTGCTAGACATAACACCAGAACGTGTGAACAGCAATAATCAGCTTTAAATGTCTACAGTGCCCTCTTGTGTACAACTCATATATTACACTAAGAGACAACTTCACCGTATGACTTGATCTTTAGCCTGTAGCAGTTGACTGAGTCTTGCAGCCTCATTGCGAAGCCTCTGCCGCTCCAGACTTGTCCTTCGCACAAAGAAATCCTGGGAGTCCAGAGTGGCATGAAGCTCCTCTCTCTCCTCTGCATAAACCTAAGACAAAAGGTACATTTCACTGCTCAATTGAACTATTATTCTGTTCTTGCTTGGCATCCACTTCCAACAATCATCCATACCAGAGTTTCACATTAACAGTAGCCAACCTGCCAAATGCTGGTAGATTTTCATTTTGGTTGGTAAGACATTCACTTTACCTAGCCACTTTGATTTTGATGATGTTTTAACTATTAGTTAATTTAAATTAGTTGGGGGGGAAATAGCATATTATCAGTTTATCAAGCAAAAAATCGAATTGGCTTGTAACTTTTGAAGAATACGTGCCACAGTGGCCAGTAAAGAAAGCCTTTATCCTGACCTTCTGTTCCCTCTGATATTGTCCGAGCCACATCTCCAGAGGCCTCAGTCGCTCCAGCTCTAGCTCTTGTGAATGCAGACTATCCTGGGTTTTCTCCAGTTGAGCTCGAATACGCCGGAGCTGTGAACAACATTCTCTGTGCTCCTGCTCTTTTTGCCATGTTGTCTTCTGAGACTGGAAAAAGTTAGACATTTATAGGTTATATTGCATTTTAGAAAGATTCTGAAATTTCACCCAAAAGTCAAATATTAAATACTTTTTTGTGACTAGTATAATAGTATTGCAAAACCTACTCTCAATTTTCAAATCAGAATTTCACGTGGAAGGCATTTGACACTTGGAATATATTTCTCACACATTACATAATTGTCTTATATTTCACAGAAAATGTCATTTAAATGTGTTACTTACTTTCAGAAGTGAGACCTCATCAGTTAGACTCTTGCTCTGTGCCTCTATAGCAGCCAGCTGTTTTTGGTACTGGATGCACTGCTGTTCCCATTCTGCTGAGCGTCTCTGATATTCCTGCAAAAGTAAGTCAGCATACAAGCAATTAACTGATTAAAATAGCTGGTCAAATGTTTAATTGTGTTGAAAGTTTATAAAAAGGCCTTTCACCTCTATTTTCTCTTTGAGCCGCGGCACTTCTGAATGATCTAGGTCCTTTGCTCCACTATTGTCCTGCTTCACATGTTTACGCTGAAGCTTCTGGTAACTTCTTTTTAACTTGGTAAGCTGCAAGGTACAAAAGGAATCTTTCATAATTACATACTGTATGTCTGACAAAAATACAAAGACAAACAAACAACACTGTGCAAATGTAGGTCTGGGGAAATATAAACATGGATCGATTACAATGTGAAAAAACATAATTATTTAAAAAAAACTCATAATGATGTGCCCACATTTGAACATAATGTGGAAGTTATAGGGGTTCAAATAAGATCATGTTATCAGAACATGTGAGAGACAAACCTTATGAGCACAGGAACACGTCTCAGTTTATAAGCTCATTACCAGTTGAAGCATTGGTAAAACAGTAATTCAGTACACACAGACGCACAGTTACCTGCTTACAACATTTGCAGGTTATCGATTGCTGACCTTGATATTTATAATAAAGTAGTAAAAGTATTGAAACTTTAGATTAGAGATGCACAGATATATCGGCCCAACACTGGAATCGGCCGATAATTACATTTTTGACTAATATCGGTATCGGCCTCTACAGATGGCTGATGGTAACTGTCCTTCTAATATTTAGACTTAGAAAGAGTCAGAGAAAGAAAATCAAATTCAAAAAGTCTAACTTTATGGAGACAACATGACGCAAAACTAATGTTTACGGATTATAAAAACATTTCAAACTGTTATTTTTATGTAGATTTCTCAGTTTCAAGAAACATAGCCTCCTGAAACATTAAAAACACAGTATGTTTACTGATAAAGTATTCAGCACAGTGGCCTTACCTCTTCACAGACTTTCTGCAGTTGTTGCTCATACTTTGTAATAAGTTCTTTTCGGTCAGTCTTTGCATCATTTTGCTGCTTTAGAAGTAATGAGATCTGCAACAGGTGCCACATTTGAGATGTTTGGTTGTTTCAGAAACAGAATGGGAGACCATTAATAAAAATACCTCCATCTCCTTCCTCTGCAGGAGATCTCCAGATGTGAGTAGTTCTTCTTGGGCAGTCTTCAGCTGGACTTGCGTGGCCTGGATCTCAGCCTCCCATTGTTTCCTCTGCTGACTGATCATAATATCAATCTGTCGCATCAGCTCCTGAAGCTCGGGCTCACATGAGGACAGCACAAAGCTGACAAGCATGAACAAGGTTGTGTTAGCATTAGCAAGATACTCAGATGCATACAAGTAAAGATACAGTGCATATATAGAAAAGAGCACATACCTTAGGTCAGGGTTTTGAGATCCCAAAGTGTCCATCTTCAATGTTCACTGTTATTACCTTGTACATCTAAACCTATAAGAACTATAGGTCTAAAACCCAAACCAAATAGACATCCAACAAAACCTAGCAACACATATTCTATCGTCGTACCATCATGAATAACAGTGGAGTAAAGAACACTTGTGAGGCTGCCAGTGAAATTTATATTTGTCTCTTTATATAGCTTTAAAACTAACTTGCAAACAACGCTTACATTGAATTTCCTGGTTTGTGGCGGTAGCTCCTCCCCAAGCTGTGACCTCATTACGTTGTACGTACACTGACGGACAGAGGGAAACGTTTGATGGCTTCGCATGACCCTTGAACGAATCATCAGTATGATAAACATCACTAACTTTGGGTTAAACTGTTTCAACTCAGTCAGTGAAAACTCGCAGATAGCGTGTCAATTACAGGTATGTTACCTGGCCAAAATCTAGCAAATGTATTTATAACTAGTGCCTAAATGTATTCATAATATGCAATAGTTCCTCGCCATATATTTAATATTCCCGTCATTTTATTACATTCAATGGTGGCAGTTCTACCGGCATGCTATCTGTTTTGTAATTCGTTGCCAGTTTAGTAGCGCACGTGGCTCGTTGGTCTAGGGGTATGATTCTCGCTTCGGGTGCGAGAGGTCCCGGGTTCAAATCCCGGACGAGCCCACTCTTTTGGACAACATGCAATTGTTTCAAAAATTACTATTGAGCATAATATCTCTTAAAATGTCATGGCGTGTCTTCAGTATATGTGACATCAAGCGAAAGTGCATTGAACGATACGTTATAATACGCAATGCCTTCAAATCCTAGCAATAGATACGACCGATTCGGCTAGTCTGTTGTCCCATGGATCTATTACATACATCTATAAACGGAAGCCTCACAATTATAAAATTTTTGAAAACGCACACCAAACATTCAATGTGTAACGACACACCCTATTGACGAATATCAAAAATCCAACCTGCAACATCTTGTGGTACGGCTCGTTGGTCTAGGGGTATGATTCTCGCTTTGGGTGCGAGAGGTCCCGGGTTCAAATCCCGGACGAGCCCTGTATTTTTCCACTATCGATGTGCATGGAATATGGTTCATTTTAATGATAATGCACAGCTTCATATACAGTAACCCCTTTTGCTTGTAGTGTTGATAGGTGATCGATACCAGACAGGATTACGAGTACTGTCCCCTTGTGTTAATCCCAAACTTCCCACGCCCATGTCTCCACCTGCCCTCTGTCAAACAGCGAAACAAAGAGCGTCTCCTCCTCCCGGCTTCTCCAGCTGTTGCGTGAGCGTTGTGTGTGTGTGCGTGTGTTGTGTGTGTGTGCTGAGGGCTGTGTGAGGAAGAGCTTCATTTTGTCCCACAACTCCCGCCCCCACAAGCACAGAGCAGACACAGTCCTAACAGGCGGCAGACGAGCGGCTACCCTTCATTCACTGACTGCACAGCTCAGGGGAGGGAGCAGGCTGGAGGGCTGAGCAGCATCAGTGTGTCCTGGGAATACAAAAGACACTGTAAGTACTACATTGTAACTGCTTTCCATTTTTTAAAATAAATGATGTAGGTCAACACATTCAATTACTTTTACTTGTTAGCTGTAATTAAAAGGACCAAAGGATTCTTGAGTAGATATTCACCTTCTGTCAGGCTACTGTTTTATAGTGATATTAATGGTTTTTAGAAAATGTTTGTAATCATTTTTATTTTTAGATTTGTTGCCTAATAGTGGTGCTTTACTGACTATTTTAAGAGCATTAATTTCTACAATTATCATTTTCTTTATTGAAAAGAAAATGACAAAGACACTTTTGGTCACACAAATAAAATGTCCCACAGCCCACTTTTGGGTTGGGTCTCTCTCAAACCACTTTGGGGAACCACAGCTGTAGATGAATGACGATAAGTAGTGGGAGTTGTGGACCAGAGAAAAATGATGTCACAATTTAATGATTGTAATATGAGTTGCTTCTGCATTTTTGGAAATAGGGGTGTGCAATACAAGACTGTATTGTGATAGGAAGTTAAATCGATCTGCTAATCTGGTAAAATCGTTGAATTGAGACATTTATGCTCTTCTCTTCACTGTCATTTTTACTGTAACAATTCCAATGATCATATTAATAAAACAGGAAAAGAAATAGTATCAAGTATTATGATAAGCATTGGATTGTATATATATTACACACACCCCTCTCTTGGTGTAATTAGGATTATAAAAATGATAATGAACGCTTTATTACATTTTTTTTACAGAATTAGCAAACTGGTCCCTCCTGTCAAACATAAGACACTTCAGACTGTTCTATATTGTACCAGATTTGTCCAGATTTGTTATCGGGACACTTTCCTTTTGTACAGGACATCCTCTTATACAGTGGTTCCAGACTGGTCTTAGCCATGGTCTTATGTGAGGACACAGAGTGCAGTGTGTGCCTCCTGCCTTTCACTCGTGTGGAGCGCATCCCTCGGCTACTCCACTGCAGACACACCTTCTGCGAGCTCTGTCTGGACACCATCTCAGTTCCCAGGGGCGGGCTGTTGACGGTGTGCTGCCCCCTGTGTCGCCGGGTCACCTGTGTGGGCCAGGGCGTGGGTCTTCAAGGGGCTTTGTGGGTCAACAGCAGACTATGGGAGCAGATAGTAGAGGACGAGGAGCCAGATGAACAGCCTGACGACCGGTTAAAACTGGATGGAGAGCAGGACACAGCAGTGCAGGCTCAACAACAGTCCTCGTGGTGGGTCCAAACACTAACATGAACATGCTAGCTTCAATTTCCTCCTTCTGTGTTGACACTAACCACAAGACAGGCTTTGAAGGCTGCTCCCAGGACTGTACTCCTATGAGCTCATGATGAATATAGAGGCTCACCTTTGGCCTCTGATTTACTGTACTTTACTTTACTGTAAATTGAGAGTAAACACTGACTTTGAGACACATTACAAATATAAAAAGGTAATTTAGGTCATTGAAATCGAAAAATTGAATTTCCAGGATTTCGAAAATGGGTATTGTTTGGTCATTGCACAGTGCGTCAAACAATTATTTCTTCCAAATTTACATCACAATATAGCGTTATCAGAAATAGTATCAAGTATCATTAGTTGTTAGGCTATTTTTGCTACACAAGTGTTACATTAATAAAACTTCAGCAGGTCATTTGTCTGATATTTCTAAAAATCTACTTCTCTTTTCCAGCCTTTCTCCCAGACTGTCCCGAACCAAGCTCAAATTCCCCGCCTTCTTCAGACGCTTCAGTTTGACCAAGACTCAGCAAGAGAGGATCGTACCCGGCAGCAATGTGTAAGTCACATCTAGTTACTAATGGCCATTTTAACTACACATTGAAGTGAACTATATCTTTTGTCAATTTTACGTTCGCAGTGAGATTAAATCCTGGCGCAGACTTTCTACTGAGGACAATTTTTGAGTACGCTTCACTCACGGGACGTCCTGAGTCAGCATTGAGGAGCGCTGGAGCAGCACTAGAGGCCGTTAGATTGGAGGATCCATTTGTGTGGCTGTCAGCAGACGCCATTGTTCCCGGCCAAAGGTGCCCTGTTATTCCTATTATTTATTTGGGGCTTAATTCTTCCAGCTGGTGCTTTGGGATTTGGTTCAGCTGTCCCCAGGCCGGCCCACACCCCACACCTTACACCCCACACCCCACACCCTACACCCCACACCCTACACCACAGATGGTCTCCAGAGGACGCTTCCAAATGAACTGTATTTATTTCTTTTACATATTTATAATGACTAGCTGGAACAGTATTTTTAATAAAAGTATTTTTCTTCAATTATGTTCATGTGTACTTTGATTTCTTGAAGGTTTATAGATGCATTTAAATAAATAAGAAGTTTGCAAATCATATTAAAAGCTGTAAAAAATAATTCAATAGGATGTAAATGTACCCGGTAAAAGTATTAGTACTAGTATTTCACCCAGTATAGTATTGGCCCCCAGTATTAAAAAAAACAGCTTGAAAATAAAACATGGTATGTTATCATAGACATAAAATAAGTGACTACAGTGTGAAAAAGTCTACTTAAAGGTTAAATAAATAGGGAAAATAACTGATATTTCTACAGCATTTAATGAGAGAGTTTAACTAAAAACTAGGCCTGTGCTGTCGTCCCCGACAGCAAGGTGTATATCGGCGAAAACGGCCCCGTACGTCTGCCCCGTACGTCTGCCCCGTACGTCTGCCCCGTACGTCTGCCCATACGTGC
>JAVQKC010122892.1:0-40013 GCA_036025475.1 Philypnodon macrostomus
ACAGATAGTCATCCCTAAATAGTCAATCCTAATAAAACATAAATATCATATAAGTCATCAAAATCCTATAAAAAAAAATTAAACAAAGAGAATTAACATCAAGTACAATAAATTATAAACCCATGTAAATACCCTTGTAAAGGTAGTTAAGCTTAGTCCAGGGGCTTTGGGGAATATGAACTGAACGTTTTATTCAGTGCATTGAGACATTCACACCGGCTGTGTCAGAAGTGCACTCACACCAGTTAGTACAAACACTCAGCAGTCAGTGAAGGACCACTGTTCACACAAAGGCACTTTTGGCTGATTTCTGACCTGATTCCATTTTAACTCCTCTAATGCTGAACCAATACCTGGGTTCACGGCCCTTGAAGCATTAAAACTCTCATTTGCGTTGATTTAATTTAATTTGTCTCAACAAGGACGGTTAATTATGTGTTAATAATCACGTGTTAATAACCACGGCACACGTCCATGTCCTCTCAGTGCGGTCTCGCTGTGGAGTTTGTGTTTCCATGGCGATCGCAGTCCTCTTGCTGGAGACGGCTGCAGAGTTTTGACAGTGAATGTCCCTTGGCTGACAGTACGTGAGTTTCCACCCCATAAATGCACAAAACTTTATCAATATTTAGAAAATTAGCTGAAACACAATTTCAAAATGACGGCGTTTGCATCAGATCATCGTTAATCGCATCTCGAGACCCAAACCTTTTAGCAAAACATATTAGCAACATGGGGACGCTGAAAAACGTAAAGTATGCTGCTATATTTTTACAAGAGCATTTCAAATCACACCACGTTCATTTATTACATTTATTTACTAATTTAGCAGTTCCTTGTTTGGCTATGTCAGTCCTCAGAGTGTTTCCATCAAGCGTATTTTCTATTTGCGTCTTCAAAACGTGCATTTTGATGGAGGTTAGAAACTCCTTTAGTGTTTAGTTTTGCAATTTTAACTAGTAATTATAGGGTGTATTATATGGGCTCTATTTGAATGTATCATGTATGTCACTACCTCACTGTCAACGCTACTTACTACCTGTGCAATACTATATCATGTGCAATACGAAATTCATTTGAAGTAATTTTACCACCTGTGAAATACTCTACTCACATCTTATTTAATCCTACCTGCACTTTGTATTTTTATTGTACTTATTTTTATTATATGTTTATTATATTGTTTACTTATTTTATTTTTTGCAAACACTTTTTTACCATGTACTATTACTGCATGCTATTAGTACTTCATGACTATCTTAGCGAGTCTAACAGTTCTTCCGATCCAAAGCATTTCATTGCACTGTTGACCTTGTCTGAACCTGCATATGACCTGAAAACTCGTGATATTTGCCCATATCGCCCACCCCCCAATACTCACCAAATCTTGTGTAGAGTGATCTTTTCATATCACTTAAATTGTATCAATGAATACTGTGCACTATGTTCCTGGTTTAACACGTATTCTTCAGTAAAGAACCTGCACAGTCTGTATCACGCTGAGCACATGATGTAGTTTCTTTCCCTTTTACGCTGACAGTTTTTCTGATGCAAAGTATTAACCATTAAAATGTCAGAAGCCACTGAAAAGGTGTTGATGGAGAAGGGTGGTAGTATAGAGGGAGGAAAATATGACAGTAACTAATATGTTTGACCATCACACATTCTCACACATTCTCACACATAGGACTAACTGTCTCCATCGCCTTAGCCCCCTTCAAAAAGGTTTGGGTTGGAATATTTAAATCAACCCCTAACTTTGTTATAGAATTTGAATCAAAGCTTTATTGTTCATTCTGCCACATGCAACACGTACAGAGAATTACAAGTATATAAAGTAAAAAAATAATATATATTATTTGTTCAATATGTTAACGGTACATTGGATGGTATTGAAATAACATCTAATTGAAATGCTTAATTAGTAAAGATGAGACTGCATCAAGTAACACTGAATGGCCAGCGGTATATTGGAGATGTGTTGTAAGCAATGCCAACAATGTTTAATAAGCGATGTAAAATAAAATGGTTCGAGAGTTGAATCCTCCGTTCCAGTTTCCGGTTGGTGTTGTAGGCGTATAGTGCTGACCATAAGAAAACACTGAGTCATATGAAATAGATGTTAAATATAATTCTTACTGGCTTGCAGGGCTGTCTGAAGGAATAATGTGTTCAGCTGTGCACAGTGTGGCAGACTGTCAGCTCACATCAGTTCATGCTTAAAGCCAGCAGTTTTTTAATCATCACAGAAGTTTAATAGTAAAAAATAAATGTCCTTTTTGTAAGTAGTATTAAAAGGTTGTTAAAGGTATAGTCTAGAGGTTTCCTGAAATAAGATGAAGAAAAAAAAATCATAATAGAAAATGCTTAAATTTTACTATCTGATCTATTCCGTCAGTGTGCCCCAGGGCAGCTGTGGCTACATAAGTAGCTTACCATCATCAGGTGTGACCGTGGAGTGAATGAATAATACAAAATATGTAAAGCGTCTTTGAGTAGTTGGGAAAAGCGCTATAAAAAATTGATGAATTATCCTGTGATATAACGTCCCTCTTCTGGTCTCTACAGCAACATCAAATTAGAGTGAGATACCACTTTAACCAATAGTTGTCGAGTTTTACTTTAGTCCCTCCCTTCAACCCTCTACAACAACATAAAATTGGAGCCACATCATTCAAAATCTTTTTTGATGTTGTTTTGATTTGATGTTGCTGTAGAGGCCAGGGGAGGGACTAAAGTATAAAAAATACTTAACTAAATCTGTGTCAAGAGAAAACTGATGTTCTACTGGTGCCGGAAGTTCCAGACATGAAAAACATTTCGCAGTTTCTCTTTAAAAGTCACACCTCAGGCTGTTGAGCAATCAACATTTGACCTATAGGCATTCAGTAAATGTTTACTGAGCTAGTATGGTCAAGTTAACACATCCATGGCAAAAATGGTAATAAAAATATACAATAATAATAATAATAATACACGGTTTCCCATAAAGTTAGATTTTTTTTTTACCTCTTCTCATGAAATGATTGTGAGGATGTGATTTATTCTTGATTGATTAATAACTGTATTGATCAATCTCGCAAACATATCATAATAATGTCCAGTATTACTCTTTCAACTGTCACTAAAAAGCGAGTTAGGCCGCCCCTGACATGGATCAATGCCTCAGGACGTCATGGCATTCTGTCCACAAGCTTGTTGATGTTGTTGTTGGCATCCTATAGTCTTCAATCAGATCCCAGGCTACTTCCAGTAAACTCTGAGGAGTAGGTGAATAATAATAAGGAAGGAATGAGGTGAATATTGATGAACATAAATAGGAACTTTATGGGCAACCGTGTATTTATGGGAATTATTTGAAATAACATATTATATGATTAATTATGCATGTCTATTATCATAATTGAACGATATTGATGTTTTCAAGTGTAGTTCAGACGTTATATTGAAGATAAAAATCAATCTCGATTACTAGGTCCATTGTCTGCTTTTTTTCATTCATCTTGTTGGAAAACTGGAAAACACGTGTCCTTGACAATTATTTTTTAAATTTATTTATTTACTTATTTCATTCATTTAAAATTCAAATAACAAGCAGACGTATCTACATGACAACACAAATCTTTAATGAAAAGGAGCAGAGAGAAGAATATATCTAAAAATATTTACTTTTCACATTCATTTATTTATAGTTAATTGACTATACCCACAAACGTCATAGGACACACTGTGTATTGTCAAATATTACATTCAGAATATAACTTATTGGTTATATTAGTACTTACTTAAACAGCCCTTCAAATGACTGAATACTGAAGAGTGATGTCTGGATCATATGTGCTGAAGTGCAGTTCTTGTGCATTTAAAATGGTCCATAAAAACAAATGTGACTTTTTGGAGCATCTCACACGAATGCTACTAATCACACATCATTTTAAAGGTCTGCTTAGATTATTTTCTAAAATGCGTTAAAGACTATCATATATTATAATGGATTGCAAAATTGCAGCTGGTGTATCTGGCATTTTCAAAGTTGTCACTCAATATTGAGACATTTTGTTGCTTGAAAAGTGAGCTCTTCCACGCCCGTCCACTCCCAACTCTGCAGATTCTTGAGACACATAATCGTGATACGGTCTAACCCGGGGAAGACCATACTGCCTGTCCTCAGTGTCCACAGCTGCTGGTGTCACTCCCCACGCTCTGTCATTGAGTCATTCAGTTCTCTCCACCAACGTGCACAGCAGGCTTTAGAGCGCCCTTCACCTGTTTGTGTCCACATCAATCTGTCTGCGGCCATGTTCACAGAGAATATGATATGCAAGATGAATTCAAAGATCACACCTCTTAAAAGACATGGAGGAGACTGGTGAAGTACTCTGATGACATCTGTGAAGCAGGCCTGCGTGAAAAGAACATTCAATATTAACCATACTTCAATATTGATGTTTATATGGATGCTCAGTTCATTCATTTAAGTTCAATTAAGCAGAAATAGGTAGATTTATTTACTTGTGAAATTGCCAAAATCACAATTAAGACTAAAGTGAAAAGTAGGATTTACTATTTTGCTATAAGACAAAAATAAAATTGAATTTTGACATTTTTAAGAATAGTCAAGAAAAACCATCTGAATCTGTCACAAATGTGAAAATTAAGAGCTCATTATCTGATCTAGATTGCTTTCTGGATCCAGGGTGGTAGTGAAGCTTGCCAGTTCTTCAAGAGCCTTGGTGTCACTAGGACTCACCTTTGCTGTCAAATACCTGTCTTAAACTGGTAAAAATGTGATATGCAAAAAAACATACATACAACTAAAAAGGGCAACAATTTATTTGACCTTAACTACATTAAGTACAATGTAATACACTGTGTATCAAACTGTAATAACATGGAACTACATTGTACCTAACCCCAACCATTCTCTATGTACAATGTAGTTACATGTTGTTATAGTTTGTTACTCAGTGTATTACATTGTACTTAATAAGGTAGATACAATGTAGTTAAGATATATGTAATTTTTTACATTTTATTTATTCTTTATTTAGCCAGGTAAGCCAATTGAGAACCAATTCTCATTTACAATGGTGAACTGGCCACATTCATTCCTAGGCAATGTGGTTAAGTGTCTTGCCCAGGGACACAACAACAGCGTGTGCTTGGACGGGGACCTTAAAAATATATCATTTATTTTGTGTAAGCACATTTAATGGATTTGCACTTTCAGCAATTGGCCTTTTTAGGTATAGTAACTGGAATATATTCTAAACCACTAATGATGTGTTTTCAAATGTATAATTCTTGTAAAAGACACAGCATATGTTCTGGGCTGTATTCCCGCTTTTTGGTTCTATCTATCCACTAAATGACCAAAAAAAGTAAATAATCTAATTTGTCTGAGTTTAATTAACATAAACATAAGCCCGGGTTTAGCCCTCGGGATTGTGAGTTCAATCTGGCTCACGACGGTTTGCCGTATTCTCCCTGATTTCTTAGCAAATAAAGCTAAAGGCCAAAACATATCTTTAAAAAAAGAAACCTGAAGCCACTTGAGGCATTTTACCAGCTACATTCACCAAATAGATCATCTAACCTACTTCATCTAAAGCCACTCTTTGAATTATCAGCATTTATACAGACCTTGAACATTTTGTATTTGCCTTCTCTAATTAATTGAAATTGAAGTACTTTTGCTATTTTAACAGAATTGATTTGAAAAGTACATTTTGCTTCTGCGTTTTGTTGACAGACTCTTCACCTCAACCACCTCTGGCTTCACTGTGTGGCTATATATCAATAAAGTTGCATGGTATTGTAACATTTGTTTGTGCGACGCGATGAGCCCTGTTTAATATTGAGCAGCTGTCAGAGATGAGACCAGGTCTCCATTTTGGAGGATTAGTTCAGCTTAGATTTGATGATGCAAAGTGGATAAGGGCTGATGTGCCACATAAATATAATAAGTGTAATATAAAACACAACAAAAAGAGCTTGAACTAAAACATTTGAAGCAGTTTGTATTAAAAGATCCTGCCTTCATAGAAAACATAGCTGGCTTTGTCATTTCCACAAACGCACGTACAGTATATGCACCATTTTGTATCCAATTCTAACATTCATCTCTTCACATTTATTTATCTGTTAATTGTTTTTTTCTATCACCTTCAAGTGACAACTGACAGTTAATCACAGGGCTTAACACATACTTTGCAAGACAACCATTCACTCACATTCACACTCTCATATCTGTCAGTGCCTATACGTTTGCTTTATTTCTCCATATTGCACCATAGATTGCGCATAACACAACCTAAATCAACCAGGCGAATCTCAGAACCACTCTACATCTTCACTGGACCGCTTATCTTAAACCCCACACTCAAAGCATGTTGCTATGAAACAGGGCTGCTCTATAATTATATGGCCAATTGTTCTTAATGGTGGGTAATTTGCATGTGCTGGGGCCCCATGTTTTTCGTGAGGTAATTGTCTCCTCCCATGTGTGACTGTTGTTATTGTTTAGAGGCTTATTTGAGATGTTCTACCGTACAACCTGTCTAAATTTACAGCCCGGACGTTTCCATTGGCTAACGTTTACATTTTTAGCCCGGGGCAAATGTTGTGTGTGACTGCAGATGCACAGCATAGTTTCAACAAGTGACCGTTACTGTGACAAGGACCGCTTTAGGTTAGTGGGTCACTGTTTCTGTAGTGTGACTAAAAACATCAGAGTAATATTAAGTTAATGTATTCTGTCTAGGACTGAAACAACTAAGGGGATTATTCATGATTAATTGATTATTAAAATAATTGATAACTGGATTTCACAGACAGACATTTGCGGAGAGAAAATGTTTTACAACCCACAAAGAGCACTTGACTACACCCAAACTGTACCAAAAATCTACATTTGAAATTGAATATGAAAAACCTTTGTTTGTTAACGTCCTCGGGTGGCATAGATTGAGCTTCACCTCAATTTTACACACCACTTGCAATCTGATTATTAATCCCAAAAATTGAGAGAAAAATAGAGGAATCAATTAACAAAATAAATGTAAATACGTTGCAGACCTAATTGTGCCATAATCAAATCACTGTACGCTTTGTATACCAGCACTATTTTTTTTTTTTTTTTTTGCTCTGATCTGGTTTTGAAAAGTAAGGGTTCATGTTTTGTCAGCCATTTTAAAATATTCTGTATTTTTTTTATGCAATAACTTGTGATTATGTTATGTAGTTACATCTTCATAGTAATGTAGTTTCGTATGAATGACTCAATCTGATGTAAAAGGTTTATTTGACTGGTCTTTGGAATGGTTGAATTTAAATGCTACATTATTTTTTTGTCCCTTTTTTCACTAAAAGATTACAAAACATTTTCCTCCAATTTTGAATTTTGAAATTTTTGCAAGAAAATGGTCTGTGACATTTGCTTATAGCTGCTGCAGTGTAGTTTGCAGTGGGTGAATTTTGGATTTTATGTGACTTTGATTAGATAGGGGTTAGATTGACCCATACAGAAGGCTAATATTGCAAAAGCAGTTTTTTTTATTGCTCTCCTTTCACTTTAACGGTAGAATAGCCAGCAATTGCAGCCATTATGATACATTTCTGCAATTCAACCTAAAAGGACCAAATGACTAATACTCGTTAATCTTTAGTTAGTTCTCTTATGAGATTGTGTTTGTCATACTTTTGTCTCCGCAGGTGATCATCAACAGCACCATCACGCCCAACATGACGTTCACTAAAACGTCACAGAAGTTTGGTCAGTGGGCGGACAGCAGAGCCAACACTGTGTTTGGACTGGGCTTTGCCTCTGAGCAGCAGCTATCGAAGGTGATCTACACAAATTTACCTTTACACATTTGTGCTCGGAATATTTTTCTGAACTCACTGTTGGGGAAAATTGAGCAATCAGGCTACATGCAAACGATCAAATTAAAACTCTTAATCTTCCATTTTTATCAGATAATTGGATTCGTGAGCTCAGGCAGTTTTCCCCCGCAAACTAATTCTGCATTTTCTGGTGTTTTCAGTTTGCTGAGAAGTTTCAGGAAGTAAAAGATGCAGCCAAACAGGCCAGGGACAAGAGTCAGGAGAAGGGGGAGACGTTGAGTAATCACTCGGAGGTAAATACAATCAGTGTCTGCATTTGTGATCCAATATTTAACTACTATGTGTCACATTCTCCTAAACATTAGCGGCCCAGCGGGGAAGGTGACTGTTTAAAGTGTTTATGTGTTGCTTTGTTTCTTGTGTAAATGCCAATAGTGACTCAGTGTCTTAGGGACCTAATAACAGATAGAACATAAATGAGTTTAAGTTGAACCATTTCAATAATCAAGACTATAGACAACAAATTAATGTGTCCACATGCATTAAATGTTGGAAAAAATTGTATTAAATAGACATTATTCTGGGGTCGATTCACTATGAATGATTTATAAAGGGACTTCCTCGTTAGTAATCATACTCCTAACATTCAGTTTCAGGAAAATTCCAAATAGTAATAACAATATGCAATCAGATGGGTCTCATGGCTTTCCCAAAACACTTAGCGAGGGAGTCTATTTTTGTTCACTCCTCACACTAGGGATGGTAAACAGTCTCTGAGGCCTAAACTGCCCTGGGCAAACTGGTGGATATGTGGTAGCCATATGCGACAACCACACATTAACTCATAATGTACATTTAGCCATTGTGGGTGCAGTGTCTTGCCCAAAAGGATTCAACAGTCGTACAAACTGGTTGGCATAGAGAATGAGTGGGTGACATGCTTTATCTGTTGAGCCACTGTTGCCCAAGATTGTTATTTCAGCCAATATCAAACACTTGGCTACAACACGCTTGCCTGTTTTTACTGGAAGAAACACTACAGTGTCTACTGTGTGCTGGAAGATGATGACATGCATTTTATTTGGAGCTATTTAAAATAATTTCAAAATGAACTTCAAAAGTGCTTGGATTTGATCAAAAGATGCACAGTGAGCCTTCCTTACGCAGTGTTTGTCAGCCTAAATGTCTCCTAATACTCGTCAGTTGGTGCAGGTGCCATTCAAAGTGAGGTGCCAGCTCCGTGCCCAAATGGCATACAGCTTTACTTGTCCCAAAGACATGATAAGTACAGGGCTCTCACTGCTCCACTGTCACAGATGTTTAGTGAGCCACCACAGTCTCAGTGTTAGAGGCACATGATGGTTTTAGACGCCCACAGACCACTGTCTAAAGTCAGGCCTTTTCTGTCAGGAGTCCGGCCGTGAGACACCCGTGGCCACTCAGCCATCCAGCTTCAACGGGACAGACGACGAGAAGATCTCCCACGTGGGGCCCGAGGCGACACAGCTCAAAACAGAGAATGAACGGCTCAAGAGTGCAGTGGAGCAGAGGTAAGACCACAGCTCATACGTAACTTGATGTCAATTGGCAGAAATATTGGATAAAATTTGAAATGGGAGATTGATGGTTAAGGCCGTAGAAGACAGTAGCTTGGATATTGTACTTCAATACCACATTTTACAGTGCTACAAAAACATGATAACATTTTTGTGTGGATATAGCTAGACATTTGCAAAGCCATTTTCCTTCTGGAGGAATAAAGGGGAGAAAACCAGTAGGAGTTTTAACAGCATTCATTGTTGCCATGAAACAGTTCATCAAGACAGTTATTTTAAATTAGATAAGGTCTGGTCCAAGTCAGTCACCTGGTTAAAAACCTACAAACGCCCCCCTGCAAATTGTGTTGACCCGTGAAAGGGTATTGGCTGAAAGGCACTTCTTTCAGTTGCAGCAAAACAGTCTGTTCTGAGCTTTTTCCAGTAGGTTTGTCCTTAGATGACAGCATGTTCCCTGCAGGGCTAGCGTCTCAGATTGCACCTGTAAAGCTGTTAACATGGCTGATATTTGTTTATTATGATGATGATAATAATTACTGGAATAATTGCTCCATATAAAAACACCTGCTTTCAACAGTTGATATTCAAGATCCTCAGAGACTGGCAAAACAATTAAATTAAGTTCTAATTTACATATTTTAACAAATTATTAATTAATTCATCTGGTTCTGTTTTTTACTGTTGGGGGTTGCGGGTAACTGGAGCCTGTCTCAGCAACCATTCACGCTCACATTCATTCACTATTAATTTTATTCTCCAAACACATAATTTAACCAATTCTCCTAACACTAGTATGTTTTTGGACTGTGGGAGGAAGCCAGAGAACCCACGGTAACACAGGGAGGACGTGCAACCACCCAGAGAGATCAAACCTGCTCTTTGCTGGGAGGCCGGACTTCTAACCGCTCTACCACTGTGCACCAATTTTTTAAACAAATCAAAAAAAAAAAAATACACTAATGCATAACATCATTGGTTGCTCCATAATGATTGGATCAGAATTGAATGAATCTAAATAGTAGCAAATAGCAACTTTTATAACACAGACGTAGAGTGTGCAGTACTTGATGGTATTTTAATGAAGCGACAGATGAAGAGCCAGATGTGCTCCTAATCACCCACAGTGTTTACGTCAAAACCATTTCGAGTTAACACTTCTCGGAGGAAACGCTGAAGACGGAGAAAGACCTGGGGTTAGACGCTATAGAGTAATTAACAGATATGATTTCTAATGAGACCTATGTATAATTATAATAACCTGGGATTATTCAAAGGGTTAAAATATATGATGTATAATTATCTCATAATTGTAATAACAACAGACATTAGGGATTGTGGAGGTAATATCACTTTAAATAGCAGTCATTTTTTGCAGCGTTTCTTCTAGCATTGGTCACGTGGTAGTTTTTTGTGATATCTTTATTCCTCATATTTTTGTAGCTCTCCTCTGTTTAGCAATATACTACTGACAAAGAGGAAATTAAGAGATAGAGCCACTCCTCGCCTGTGGAATGAGTTACCTTCACGTTAGACAGGCTTTTTAACTCTTTAGCTTTTAACCAAGTATGAGCTGTTTTTGACTTTCTTTCTGTTTTATACAGTGTTTTTATTGTTTTGTGATTTAGTGCTATTTCTATGTGTTTAACCTGTTTTTGTATTATTAACTGTGTACAGCACTTTGGCTTTATATAATAACTTGACTTGGCTACTTAATTAACACAGATGTTTACAATTGACCTCAAGAATGAAACAAATAATAATGTTTATAACTTAATGGTGTTTATAACTGTTTACTAATCCCAAACCAATAATTAGCACTTAATAATGTGAGTTATTATATATTATGTGAAAGGCTTATTGGTGTGGAATAAGAAAATCAAGGACTATTCTTCCAGATTCCAAATACATTTTACCAACATTAATATGTGCATCAGAAAGACTACATCAAAATGCATAGCACTTCCCAAAGCTGCTCTTTTTCCACTGAATAATCCTGGCTTTGACATGCCTGGGACTTCTGGTTAGCACTGCTCAGATCAGCCATGCATAAAGAACCACATACTAAATGTACAACCTCTCTGACCTTAACCGCAGTTGACAGTTGCAAGGTAAACTGTTTTCTTCAACATAATACTCAACATTCAAGACTCCTTTCACAGCTGACATGGTGATGTACACCCCGACTAATGAAATAGTGATGACTGGAGACATTTTGTACCCTGGTGTGTCAAGGCTATTTCAACATGGACCCGTCTAAATGATGCTTCTATTAACAAACCAACCTTTCTCTCTACCATCCTGTAGCAACACCAACGCCAAGAAGTGGGAAACTGAGCTGCAGACTCTAAGAGAAAATAACGCCAGGCTTGTGGACGCACTGCAGGAATCCTCGGCAAATGTGGAGAGCTGGAAGAAACAGCTAGCTACCTGCAAAGAGGAGAGTGATGTGCTGAGGACTAAGGTAAAAACCAGAGCAGTAGTCAGTGAGTGGAGTAAAGCTTTGTTGTAATACACAGAAAAATGCAAAAAATATAGGCTTTGTTCAACCACAAAAAAGCCAGGTCTGCATCTTTCACCATTTTGTAAAAGACCTGACCCAAGACTTGCATGGACAAAGGCTGTTTTTTTATTGTTTGTTTGTTTTTTGTTTGAGAGTCGTAAGATGGAATTGATGGGAGCTTCCTTCACCCTACACCGCACCCTACGCATCCCATACTCTGTCTGTTGCATTGATCCCCTTCAAACTTTGAACACTCAAAGGAAAGGCAGTTGCTGACACTGAAACTCATATTAGAAATTCAGGAATTCACTTTATTTGATAAGCTTTTAGACTTCACAGCTTGAGACTAAAATAGGCTCATTTAAGTTTCATATCAGTGTGGGCTGCAGCTACAGTATGCTCTATCACAGAAAGGTGTCATAGTTGCCAAAGTAATTATTCTACCTACATCATAATTAGTGTTGCTTAAATAAGCAAATGGACCGACGGCTGTGGAGTCCAAAAAGTGACAGCCAGTCTTATTTCAGTCATTTCTTCTTTTTTCTGTCTCAAATATTGTTCCATTAACCCCTATTCTCAGACAGACCTACTTGTTATCGTCTAGATCTTTCTAAAATAAGTGAAATCAAAATGCATTGTAGACTTCTTTTATATGGGTTTTATATGTCTCAGCTCCAGTGTGCAGCATATATGGGAAATCAGTCGTATTTTCCCTATTGCCGAGTAGTTTTTATGCTTAATTTAGCAGAGCGTGTTTCCAGATTGTATTTTAGAAATCTCTAAATTTGTGTCTATGTATTATTATTTTATTAGCATGCATTTGGTGCATTTGTTAAGCCTTACATAAACACCTGAAGCTTAGAACCATATCGTTCAATTCTTACTCAAAGATACATTTTTTATATGTCTGTCAGGAAAAGTTAGGGATATTAGGAGGCATTTCTGACTCGGATATTTTTACTTTTTAAAATTTGGCCCTCACAAAAAAATGAGACCCAACTGTCTTCAAGCTTTATAAAGTTAGATGGAAGTTATAATTTGTCAATTGCATTCCTTGTTTTTTCTAGATTGCTGAACTTGAAGCCCAGTGTAATGAAGCTAATCAGGAGAAGCAGAAGAACGCCCAGCTGAGTGCACGGGTGAAAGAGTTGGAGACAGAGCTGCAAGACAAGGAAACGGTCAGTCTAAAAGTCTGTTCATCCTCTAAATCAGGGGGCCCAAACCTTTTTCCTCAGGGGCCAAAATAAAAATGTATTACTGGTCCGCGGGCCAAATGCATATAATATTTAATGAGAACAGTCAACGTTCCCGTTAAAGTGAACTACGATTGTTGTCTCAACATAATTCAAACTTAATAAAATAGTTTCTGACCCATATCCAGTGAAATGTTTTAATATTTTACCAATCCACTCTAATCTGATAATTAAATGTAGCCAACCATTGGGCCAACTCTGAGCTGAATGGGGAATCTGGATATTCAGCCTATGTTATTGATGTAGGTTTAGTATCCATAAATGCTGGGACGTCCTGGCGCACAAGTCAAAGGGTTTGGCAACTTTGGCCCCCGGGCCCCACTTTGGGCACCCCTGCTCTATACATCACAGCAAAGACTATATATACTCTTTCAAACATGATGCTTCACAGCGTCCCTTAAAGAAATAGAATTTAGTCTCTCATTCATCATCGGCCGAAGTTCCTGATCAGATTTCTTCCTTTTATTCGGACGAGGCAGACTCCCGTTATACATCAGAGCTTTACCTTCATGTCCCACAGGACGTTGTTAGCTCATATAATACTTTGAGTGTGGTATGATGTGTTTTTATAGAAGCCCTGACTTTGGCGAACTGTGTCAAGCAGAAGTGAGTCAAACTTCCACATGATCTTGCTATATCATCTGTGCATTAATTCTGTGATATTCATAAGCCACTATGGGCCTTAGACGGGATACACCTTGAATAGTGGCCAGTGAGTAACAGGGCTGACACAGAGACATACAAGAGACAAGCAATCATTCACTCTCACCTTCATCAACGTTAATTTGATATTTATAAATCTTTGAGGTAGTCGGAGAGAACACACAGTTACACTCATTGTGAATGATTGAGTGTCTACAGCCCACAGAGGAAGGATTGAAAGATGAAGGAATCCAGTTGTTACTATTAAATTCACAAACATACAAAATGCATACAATTTTTTACTTCTATTTTCAGAAAATAATATTAATTGTACTGGTTTTTATTAGTGTGACAAATTGTTTCCATTAGGCTCCAGTAATTTCCCTTGACAATGTTAGGATTATTATGACTTTTTTTCAGTACCAAGTCAGGATTCCTCCACTGAGGCTAAGGCGTGGTATTTCCTGCCTGTCTGTGAGAAAAATCTAATGAAAAATGTTATAGAGTTGCCATGGTTTTGCAAAAGGCCTCTACTGCCATCGCTCCAAGAAACAAAAGTGATCTAAATATCCCAAAACACAGGTAGCTGGCATTTTCAGCACAATGCTATTAGCCACATTCTTGCATTGACTCCATTAGTCATCTGAGTAATCCACTCTTCAGACAGTGTGCCCTGTGGAGTCCTAACAGTCTGGTTATTGCTAATGAGGATGAGCTCTGTGGCGTTGACCTTTGCTCAGTGGCACTTAAATACTGTTTTAAATGATTAGCTCGACCTTTGGCTGCATCTTGTGTCCAACATAAAACACACTGGTAATCTATATAGTCTTAGAGCCTTCTAAAACAGAGGTTTGGCAGTTACATTTACTCAATTACATTTACTTGAGTATCTTTTTGAATAAAAGTAGTATAAAGTATCGGTACTAATATGGCAATAAAAAAATCAAATCATGATCTGAAGTTATGACGATCTGCTGATACAGTGCATTGATTTATTCTCTGCTCTTCAGTCATTTTTACTGTAACAATGTAACAATAAATGATTTTGAATATTATGATGAATATTGGATTCAAATCGATGTACATGAGGCAGCTGTCTTCTGTGTAAGACAAAAAATACAAAATATAAATAAAAAATAAAGATACAAACTCAATTGTGATCTTGGTCTTTAACCATATCGCCCGCAGCTCGTACAAATGCACTCCCTTTACCCTCCTCTGAATGTTTGGTAGCTTTATGTTTTCAAATTTAAAATTGAGAAGATTTGGAAATTTCTGTTTGTAAAAAAAAAAAAAAAAAAATTCCTCTTTTCTTTTTGTTAGGAATTTGCTTTTTATTCATTATTACTATAGCTATTGGCCTTAGTTAGCCAGTTATTCGCATGGCTGACACTGAGACATACACAAACAATCATTTATTGTCATATTTATTCACTAGGGGCAATTTAAAGCCGGCAATTCTCCGAACACATAGTTTGGGCAATGGGAGGAAGCCACAGTACCCGGAGAGAACCCACGGTAACACGAGGAGGACATGCAGACTCTAAACTGAGAGAAAGCAAACCACTCTCACTGTATCGTAGGACTAGGATCTTCAAACACAACATCTTCAAACTTTCCCTGATTAATGCCCCAAGCAGTGCAACCTATGTATTGATACATCTTCCAAAAATAGCCTGGTGTTCACTTTATTTCAGCAGTGTGAAATATTGAGCTGCTCTATTAGAACCACTCCCTGAGGTTTGTTCCTGGGGCTGGCTCTCTGGCTCCAGGCTGCATTAATTGACTAGATAAATCTTGTAGAGACAAAAAAGATGTACTTTTGTGTGAATGAAGAGCTTGTAGGCTGGATTACATTTACACAGAGATAGACTAAATAAACTCCTGCATGATCATTGAAAAGATCATTGTTATTGGCTGCATTTGGCATTGAAATTTGTGTCTGGTTTTAGAAATTTGTCTGATTTGCAAGACTCAATTTTAGCGCTAATAGTTTGTGTGACCTACTTTTTAGTTATTTTTGTTAATTATTTTACTGTGGTCTTTGTTAAACAGTTTTTTGTATGTGTATTTTCTTTAAGATGTAATATAAAATGGTGTTCAAGCTTCAAAATTGGGTCTGCTACTCAATGCATTTAAAAAAGACAAACCCGCTGAAGTTCTTGGAAAAGACACTATCTCAGAGTTCACAGAGAATGGTCCCAGAAAGAGAAAATATCCAGTAAGCACCAGTTGTATGGGGAAAATATGCCTTGTCAATGCCAGGTGTGTTACAAACAAAAGACCTGCAGATGATCATCTCTGAATCAACTTTGAAGCAGAATAAAACACATGGGGCCACAGATGTTTTTCTAGGTGCCCCCTGCCTACGGCCCATAGTTGCTGGATAGGCTCCTGTCACCAACTTAGATTATGGAAGATGAATGAATTAACTTCTGCTGATTTCCTTGAAAAAATTATTGCATTTTGCCATTAGACATTTCCCTCAAACATGAAGCCTACATCTACAGTCCACAATATATTCACAGATCTATAATAACAATAATAATAATAATAATAATAATAATAATAATAATAATAATAATACAACATCAATTTTATATAGCGCTTTTCACAACTACTCAAAGACGCTTTACACAAGGAACACAAACAAAAACAAACATTTGAACATAGAATGATTAGTGGGGGTTGAATGCTTGCCTGAAGAGGTACGTTTTTAACTGTGATTTATAAGTCTGAAGTGAGTCTGAGGTACGAATGAGTTTGGGGAGAGAGTTCCAGAGGGTGGGGGGCGGAGATGGCAAAGGCCCTGTCCCCCAAGGTATGGTGCTTGGATCTATGTCCTCTTTTGTTTTATTGCTACATTACTGGTAAACCAAATTAGAGAATATTTTCTTGCACGTTTGCACAGCTCCCACACAACGTTCTAACACTGACCCAGGAGAAGTGACAGGAAGGCGGGTTGATACAGTTCACAGCTCACAAGGGCCCACAGTGATTCAGCCCCTGCTAGAAACAATCCAATTAAATGCAATGCAGTCGATAGATTTTTATAATCCTCTGTATTCAGGACATATCTAATGTATTATTGTGTTTATGTGTTAGTGCTCTTGGCCTCAGTCATGGAGGTTGTGGGTTCTGAACACAATTTCTCTGAATGCAGTCTGCATGTCCTCCCTGTGCTACTGCATGTTCAGGTACTCTGGCTTCTCCCCTCTGTCCGAAATCATGCATGCGTTAGGCGAACTAATGAAAGAAAATGAGAGCCTTTTGTATGTCTCTCTGTAAACTCTGCAACTAACTAGCAACAGTCCAGGATGTACCCTATCTAAGGCCCATAGTTGCTGGGATAGACTACAGGCACCCACAAAGAGACGATGAATAAATGAACACACTATATATATCTAATTGCTTATTACCTTATTTTTCAGGAGTTGGAGAACCTGCGAAAACAGGCGGAGATCATCCCACAGCTCATGGGCGAGTGTGAGAACATCTCAACCAAACTCCAGGTAAAAAAGCCCACACCATTGGCCATCGTCAACGTTGGTCTGTTGGTCTTGTGTTTGTTAACATTCTAATGAGTGGCACCACAAATGAAGCCTGGAGAAATTACCATTAGCCATCAAATATCGCAAAATATAAATACTTGTGAGCTCATTACAAAATCCTACTTAGGTTAATGTTTGAACATCTAACTGACCTGATCTTATTTTAATATTTTATGGCAACCACCAAACGGCAAAAGTCACAAATAAAAAACATCATACCTCATGTTTGCTCCCTCCATTAAAATGAATGAATGAATGCTATTCTTGTGCACTTCTTAGTTCAAAACGTTACTTGTGGAACCTCTAAAGATGAGTGTAAAGCATATAGGCTTATGTAACGTAGACATGTCACACAGGAGGCCAGTACAGTGGCTCTAAGGCACAGCTTTCAAAAGGACTTAGAAAATACTGCTCTTATTCATGGCTCTGCTTTAGGGCTGGTGACAAAGTATTCCACATGGTTCCTGAGTGGTTATTGTGCCGCTTACTCTACCCATTAATGATACGGTTCACCAGTGCAGCTCCGCACAGATTATTGCCTCTTTGAAAAGGTATTCTCTGCTTTATCGCAGCAGCAGCAGCAGCAGCAGCAATAGAGACACCACAGGTCTGTCCAGGCTTATTAGAGCTGCTATGATGCTGAATGATAAAAGCGGCTTATGTAAGCTAACGTTTAGATTCAGATGTGAAAACCATTCGCATAGAGGCAATGTCTTGTTAAATAGTAGATTTTTGTATAGATTTTTATATAGACACTGCATGTTTGTTTATTTACAACTTTCAAACTCAATAAATCCAGTGAACTGAAGTTCTCCTACAGCGGTGATTCTCGAACTTGTCTTACCATCCAAGACAATATTTCACCTAATGTTAAAGTAACATTTTATTGAAATAAATCAGGATTACCTCGAAAATAGAAAGGATTTAAAAAAGCTTTAAAATCTGTGTAAAGCAGATCTATTACACTAGGACTGAATCAGGAATGAACCTGCCGCAGAAGGTCATTTGTACATGTGTAAGAACTAAGAGTGATCCATTTGACGTTTGGTATCACACACTGCACAACCAAGCTATCACAAGTCTGACTGATTGACTGACAGATTCTCCTCACGTAAGAATGTCAGTGGGAGGAAGCTCGAGTAATTGTAGAGACAACATTGGTAATGCAGGAAGTACATGCAGACTCTTCTAGAGAGATTGGCCGGCCTAAGAATTAAACCCACTGTGCCATTATGTGTTATATTTCATCATAAATAGATCATCATCATTATTTAGTTGTATTACTTTATTTGTTTACACTGTCTGTCATTACTCTCTTTTGCTTCTCCAAACGTCAGGCCTACAGAGAGCTATATTTAAAGTGTTGAGAATCAGTGAACACATGCCATAACATTCTTCTATCTCCTTTTCTGTGCCAGCACTGGGGTGAAATTAGGCGTGGAAAACCGGACCACATTTCAGCTTCACACCCGTCACCTCTGCGTGTCTGTTCTTTTAGTCAATCATTGAAATAAAGTTTCTGTGAAACTAGGCAGCCTCCGTGATGACTGTACAACCAGTTTGTGCCAAGGTTTGACATGAGCCGTATTGATAGTGATGCTCACATTCGCTCATCTCTGACTGACTCACAGCGACTGTCTCATCCAAGCTGTCATGTACACACGGCCTGTCGAAGCCACCGGGCAGCTCTACAAAACTAACAGTGGCATGCCTCAAGTTCCTCCGTCTTAAAGGCTCTACATGTTTTTGTTGAATGGTTGTGTTCACAGAGGTGCCTGCTGCTGTCATCTAGTGCCGTGCAAATGTCTCTTCAAATTGGAAAAGGCACATGATGGAGTTAATATTGTATTTTTACCTCACGTCACATAATGCACTTTGACATGGGATTCATGGTGAGCTCCAGTTATTCTCGGAGGTCAGAATCTCCCAGTTGTAACAATCATTTGGTCTTTGATGCCCGAATTTCAACTCAGAATTTCAGAGCAACCTCGGAGCTTGAAAAACTCTGGCTCCAGTTGTTAACTCGGAAATAAAGAAATCTATTACATTAACGCTGCCATTTTGGATTTTTCATCTGCCCCGAGTTTCCGAGTTGGAATTCCGACACCAAGCTCCGTTCCAATTAATTTTTACAACTCAAAACTCGGAAATCCCGACCTCCGAATACAACTGGAACACACCCCTATTTACGAGTTAATAACTGGAATGTGTGAACTCGCTCCACAGTCTGACCTCCGAGGATAACTGGAATGCAGCCTTACTTGTAGCTAGTGTCCATAGCAACCAGCATTCTTGAATCGGTGTGTCAAAAGTGAATTCTCTGGCCAAAGCTGTCAAGATTAAGCTGATAACAGACAGAGCTACTGTATATTAAACAAATGCGCTCTGCATATTCACACTTCGCTAAGTTTTATAATGTATCCCACAGAGCTTTTTAGGAAATATTATATGAATGAGAATTTGTTGCATATAAAAACAATATATTTTTAATCCCAGCATGTTGGCTTTGTTGAATCAATCAATAGATTCTATAGCTGCGTGAATCATAGTTATATCATAGTGGAGTTATAGTGTAATTACTGTATACCACAATTATGTCTGTAATGCTAAAACATAACTCTATAAAGCTAATTTTGCCGGCCATTTTAACTAGCTCTGGCTGTATGTAAACAGAATCAAGGCACCAGGAAGATCATGTATAAGGTCCACCTTATTTCACCTAAACATTACGACTGGTCTGACATTATTTTACTAATTTCTGTGAAGGGAAGAGATTGCAAACTCATTTTTGTCTTTCAATCCATTGTACATCCCTGCTATAAGTTATTTGTAGTCTCTTGTATGTATATATATGTGTATATATATATATATATTCTGTTGAACAATCCCCAACACGGTAATGTTGAGTCGTTGTCATTGTCATTATAGCCGTTACCTCAAAGGGATTTTTATATAGTGCTCCAGCTCGTGTATATGTGGTCACTGATTCTCTATTTATATCTGGTGGCCCACATGGATCAGGTTTTGGGAGTCAGCTGAGACCAAGCACAACACTCTTTTAGCACACTCCTATTTTAAAGCCTGCCTTTGCCTTAGTCCTCAGCATTAATGTGTCACTTCTGTCGCCTGCTTGTCTAAGAGAACCAGCTTTTTTTCAACATGCAGCGCATCCTGGCATTAGCAAGCATTTTTATTTCTTAGTCAATTTAAATGGTATACTCAAGGCATTATCTGCAGTTGTGGGGAATATTTAAAGGGATTTGACATTTTGTATTGATCATTTGGAAAAGTTCTGAACCCAATTCTCAATAGGCTGGGAGTGGGACATAGTGTAAAATGTAAACTGTAAACAAAAAATACAAGATTGAAAACGTAATAACAAAAATAATGTTTGAGTGAGCATTTTGCATTTAAATAGGTGAATTTCAATATGATATTGTAAAGAAGCATTTAAAAAAAAGTCCTAAAAGATATTCTAAGTATGTATAGTTGCAATATACACTTAGGGGTTAGGGGTGGGCGATATGGAGATAAAAATCTAATTGTGACATAAGTCTAGGAAGATCATTAAACGGTGATACTCTTCACTACTGTAGGCTCTTCACAATCATTTTTACTGTAACAATGCCAGTGTCCGTATTAATAAAATCAAATTGTATTATGTTGAATATACCATACCATATCGCCCACTCCTACTAAATCTGACCCTGTTCTATGATGTAAAGTTAATAGTTTTGTATCATTATCATATTTGATCATGTTTGCAGGCCGCTGAATCGAAGAACACGGAGCTTGAAGGGCGGATAGATGGGCTGCAGCTGGACATTGATGAGAGCCAGCAGAAGCAGGGCAACATGAAAGGAGAGCTCAAGAAGTTTATGGACATTCTGGACGGCAAGATCGATGAGCTGCACGAGTTCAGACAGGGCCTGTCTAAGCTAGGCGTGGATAACTAATGATACAGTAACAATGTATGGTGCCAGGTTAGGAATGGTACCACTTCAGGGCAACAGAATATGCGGCTCCTCTCCCCCCGTGAGCTGACGTCCATGCGCTGACCGGCTTTGGCTGCTATGATAACACTACAATGTGAAGGGCTTTGGCGGGGAGAGGCCAGCGTGATTCACCAAATGGCTCCACTTGTATACACTGGCTTTTTGAAACTAAAACCAAGTCACTTTGAGCTTCTGTGGTGGTGGTAGTGGGTGTCTGTCTACTTTTTGGCAGGGTGTTGTTCATCTGCCATAGATACATAAATAAATAAACAAGGGGTCTAAAAAGGGCTAAAGATCACAAAATAATTCTTGTCATGTGGCCCTCTGCAGTCACCCCTTTTATCGCCCCTTGTCTATCTCAGGTGTGTTCAGAGACGTATTATATGCACTTAATTTATCAAATATACCAACGGCCATGACACAAAGTGCCTCCAAGTAGGAGCTATAATTCTGCTTGGCAAGGGAAATCTGGCCAACTGACAACTATTGCCATAACATTGGAGAGGTAAAAGGTAAATATCCTCACAGCTAGACCCCATAAGGCACAAATGTACACACTCCTCTGTGGTCAAGGGGACAGGGTTTATACTAGCTTTTTTTTTCTATCAAAACTAGCCATCCAAAAATATCAAGGCAAAATCTTAACTCCGCCATGACTGTATTTGTAGTGTTGAAGACTTTGTTTGCGGTTGTGTTGCAGTTGTCTGTAAAGCGGATGAAGTTTGTCTTTTGTTGATTTGTTTTTGTTTTTTTGTGGGGGTCATTTTTTGGCGAGGGATGTGATGCTGCTCACTGGGAAACATTTAAAAGGGACTCAAATTAAAACCTTCTGGTTTCGTTCGACAAATGTATTTATTTTTGGTGCCTCTTAAACTATTGTGGACATGGTAATGTGAATCTTACTGTTTCCATGAGTGTATACAAATATATTACCAAATGATCTGGGGATTTGAAATGAAAAATCAGTGTTCTATTAAAATGGTAATAGACACCTATAGTCATAATATTTACACACACAGTCACTTTCTACAAATTATAAACATGAGTTATAAGCTCAAAATGACAAATGATAAAGAATGAATGCATGCAATTCAGTTATGTCTATCTAGGACTTGGAGTCTTACTGACATGTGTACATTGTTTTTCTGAACCATAGATACATTTATTAAGCACTATCCTTGAGGAGATCCCAGCAGCCCGTGTGAGAGACTTCTTTCCTGTTCAAACCATGTCTAATTTGATTTTGTTTGACCCTAGTGTCACCTGAACATGAACAACACATGATCCTTCTGAAAACCAATGCCTCCTGTGACTCTTTCTCTTCAATGTCATAAAATAAGCTCGAATCCAAAATCCATTAGAAACTCATTCATTCATAAGAAATGGATAGATTTTATTTATTTATTTATTTTACATCGAACATCAAATCAGATTGTGGGCTACCACTTTGAGCATTAGTAGCGAGGTTTTTGAGTGGTGTGGGCAGCCCACATAAACTCAGATTTGATGTTGCCGTTGAGGCGGGGGGGTAAATCAAATAATTATATGATCACGTATTTTACGTCATAGAACAGAGTCAGTCAGTCAGAATTTTAAGCACTTTCTATTTATAATTTGAGGTAACCGCCAGACGAACAGCTTTGAGAACGCGGGTCTAAGCTACAGCCAGTCTTTGCTCCACCTTCACACACTTTTCTATGTTGAATGTCAAATACAAAAATAACTCCAGTAGATTCCTTCCAAACATAAGCAAATCCAGACACAGTAAAATCAATCTCCTCTAAATCCTGCATCCGTGGGCTTTGGGTGGTTAGAGAAAGACTGGAGAAAGACCAACAGTAACACGGGGAGGACATGCAGACCCCACTTTTGTGTAGCCGCCCCTAAGGATCAAACTCTTGCTTTTCTTTACAATAACACTGCTCAATGACATGGTAATTTTAAGAAATATTGGCACAAAAGCAACTGTAAGGGCAGAATTGCATTTCAGAAGAGTCACCTTTGCTCTCCATGCATCTCTGAGGACACTACTGCTGAGAAGGGCACCGTGATTTAATCACTTCCACTTCAGCGACTGTGAGATTTAACTATACAAGAACTCCAACCCTTGCGCTCGTCCAATAAAAAAGTCATCACCCTGAAAACATCATTAATCACAATTAATTGACGTCAGCCATGAGGGCCTTTGAGGTTTGCAAAATTAGTCCACGTTTCAATTTAGACCAGGAATCAATGGGAAAATTGAGCAATTAAAACCAGACAATGACAGATTTCCACTTGGGGCCGTGGACCCTATATAACATTTATTTTGATTAGCTGCAAAGTATAGTATTGAATAAGCTATTAAATATTTGCATTTAAGATGAACAATGAAAGAGTCTTCTTTAGCTATCAAAGGTATCAAATTAAACATGAAATTTACTTTGCATCTTCAGCTAAAAAGCCTTTTGAGAACCCTACAGTGGCTGTTTTGATATAAATTGCACCACCTTTGGTTAAAGTATCATAGACCCTGATTTTATCCTCAAAAGATCTCATATTTTTGTCTGACTCAGTCTTTGTTTTTTAGCTGAACTTTTTGTTCATCGCTTTCATTAAAGACACCTACACACATTGATCTGTTTAGACTCTATAATAGGTACTATAATATAAACAGTATAACAGGCCAGGGGGGCAGTGCAGCCGGTGCTGTTGAACTGGGGCCCACTTGGGAGGCCTGATTTAAGATCTGAAAAAGGTCCAAACTAGACTTAACAATACTCTGGTCTTAAGGTGCAAACAAAGACTAAACCACAACTGAACATGGTCTAAAAGAGAACCAGGACTAGACAAGCCTAGACAGATGAACTGACATGACTTTTTGTGATTTATCCAGTTCTCTCTATGTAGTTAACATTTTAAAACAGTGAATCCAGGGCTTTCCTCATTTCTTTGTGGCTTCATCTCTGGGCGGGGGTGAGTCTGCTGCTGGCACTGAGTGGGCGAGCTGCTCAAACATCATTGGCGTTAGAGGCTGCTACATTCACTACTACACTACACAGTGGTGGCTGTGGGCTCCCGCCTCAGAGACCGCCAGGACCGAGGCTCCCTGTTGCCATAGTAACGGGAACCGGGAGTTAATGGAGGATCAGCTCAGGATCCACCCACGCAGCCACACTGTGAAATACCTGGACTACGCCGGAGATCTGTGTGTGCATTGAAAAGCATTGAAGAGTGGAAATGGAAGTGGTGGTGTGCCAGTTTAAGTATCCCTCGCCAGAATGTGTCCCTGTGGAATCTTGTGTAGACATTCAGATGTTCAGATGATTCAACATTTTGGGGACACAACCTGGAAGTAAAATATGTTAAACAGATAGGCTATTCATTTTTTTGCAGATAGAAATTAGACGTGAAATAAATACTCAATCTCAAGCTTCAATCACTCAATCTTAACTAAAAGTACTGTTACTGCAAAACAATATTACTCCAGTAAAAACATAATGGTCCCAATCCAATGGTACATACTATAAAATTTGTATAATTGTAAATAAATAAATACATATTTTGGGCTCCTTTAAATTATACTGGGCAGATTGATATAGACAATATATTTTTTTTTATTTCCAACTACCTCCTGACATACAACCATTGATGAATAGGCTATATAAATTCTGTAAAATTGCTTTATCTATACAGTTTTGATATATATAAGTAGGCCTATATTTTGTGTTTAGTGAATCAAACCCTTCATAGTCCTAGCCTCAGTCATGACACTTGACAAGATATAATAATAATAAAATATATTACTTTAGGCTCTTAAGCAAGATTCAAGATATCGGAATACATACAGTGTCAGCCCTTTTATATTTTCAGATATGGCCCTCTGTAAGTTAAAGTTTGGACACCCCTGCAGACCTAAAGTGGGTGCATAATTTGATGAGGCAGCTTTAGTTTATCTGATGAGCCATCAGTGCAGGAGGCGTCTGATATTGTTCCCAATATTCACTATGACTCATCCGAGAGTGGGTGACACATATGTTCAGTCCTACGCACTGGGCTTCTCCACCGAACCATGTGACTCCAGGTACAGATATCTCAAAAACACTCTAGAAAAACCAGCAGAAGGGACTGTTTTCATTTATTCTGAAAAGACAGCAGTACTTTTTTCATAAAGTCTCAAAAACGCTCAACTCAAATCGTTACAGATTTCAAAGAGCTGTTGGTGATCATTAAGGAGTGGAAGCCATATGTTCATTTTAAAACATAACTGGATTCATTTTCCCATAGACATATGTGCTTTGTGTTGCTATAATCATTATATAACTTCACAGACATACCACTAAAAAGTATGCCGTTTACAGGAGATTGTAAACAAGCCTGATCCAATCTTTTTTGTAATGGTGAAGTCAAATTCAGTTTTATAAGCTATTAACTGGGCATGGGGAAAATCAAGTTCCAGATACAGTTAATGTTGTTCAATGTTGTGGGATATGAACAATAACAATCATTTATTTCAATTGCCTCTATCAACAAGATTCGAGTTCTACTAGTTTGTTAGTCTGTCAATTCGCTCAACAAGAATTAGACAAATTTGGTACAACATTTGGGGTAAGGTTATTAATGGGCTGAATAGGTAATAACTGTTTGTGGTCTAGATTCAAAGCATGTAACTTCAGCCACAAGACGCCAGGGAGAAAAGGGGTTTATATTGATTCTGTGCCATTGTAAGATATATGGGGCTTTGTGGCTCAATGTACAGAGAAAAAGAGTGTCAGATACAGCTGAAGTGAAGTACACTATAGTTGCTATGGGGCTGGTGAATATTGTAAAAATGATATTAGACACTGCATACAAATTAAGTCACGATAGAAGCCGTCGTAATGGCTCCGGAAGTGGGACAAGAGCATCTTCACAATCACCTGCTTTTCACATTATCCTGTTGCTACGCCAATAAACGCAAGCCTTCAACCCATTAATCCAAATACGCCCACAATTCCACAGTTAATACAAACAGTGCTCTGTGCAGTTAAGGTGACCAGATCATAATGGACAGAGTGGGACTTGTGTATTGTCATTCAGTGTGTCAAAATGGCTACATACATTGTAATCTGTCAAGAAGAACCTTGCTGCTAATCTGACTTTAACTGTACATATTCGTGACTGTAGATAAATAAAATGTTTGTGCTGGCATAAGTCAAAATGTGAGACACGGCTTAAAAATGTGGGATGCAGGATTTGAGCTGAAAATGCTATCCAAGGCAAAGTGGGACATCTGGTCATCCTATGTGCAGTGCTACATTTTAATAACATTCCCGAAGTATAACCAATAGTTCATTCTACGACTGCTACACGTCTATCAGAAAAAGGGCAGTGCATTTGATACATCAAATCAAAACAAACGATAACACAAAGGCATTCAGGAGTCAGCATTAATATAAACGTTATTATAATGGGAAAACTAGAGGATTTCATTCTTATTGGTATAATTGTTTACTCTCAGCTTTAAGGGATAGTTCTGAATTTTGTTAATGGCATCTGTGAACTACTGGTGGATACAGTAGGTGCTGATACCACAAAAAGTGAACACAAGACTGACTGGATTCACTAAAAATGCATTGCATACATTCATTCTACTGCTTTTTGTTGGTATCTGGAGTCTTTCCCTATGGGTCTTAGGTGGGGTACAGTGGACAGTGGTCATTTAGTTGCAGGACTGACACAGACAGACAAACAGTCACTCTCACGTTCATTCACTATTGGCAATTCCGAGTTTCCTACACATGCAAGGCTTTGGGCGTACCCGGAGAGAAGCCACAGTCACACGGGGAGCTCACGCAGAGAGATTGTATTCATTATTGGTTCTATAAGCAACTATACATACATCCTGGTTGCTTCTCTAAAGGTAGGACGTAGAACCATTTTTATATTTTCTCACAGACCCATCTATAATTAAACACAGAACTATCCCTTTGAATGTTACCAATATTTTTTATGAGCATCACAGTCAATCAAAAAGCACAGTCTTGTATGTAATGTCATGGTGGCACTAATGGATTAATAAAGTGCATCATCATCATCATCCTCAGCTGTCCCAGTCTCCACTTTGAGCTTCGTCTTCATCCGAGTCTGCTGAAACCTTCTTCATCCTCAACATGGCGGCTTTAATACTGCGCTCCAACTCATTATCTGCACTGCTCTGTACCTCGGGCCTACCAGGAACCATCTGTATAAAAAACATAATAATATTAATAATAATAATAATAATACATAAACTAGTCACAAAATTTTGTAATTTCACCCAAAAGTCCAACAAGGTACTATCACTTGGTTCTACTTAAACACCCAACTTTCATAGTAAGCTGTAATATCGCCGTGGCATGAATATTTTAAATTTTTTTAAACCATTTTTATTCATAAATCCAATGTCCTTAAGTTTTTCTGATAAACAAAATATATTCATGAGTTTATGGTAATTCGACATTTTACCCCAAAACAATTGCAATGATTTGTTGCAATATTTAGTCTTGCTTGCATCAGATTTTGTTCACAGCAAAAGATTTGACCTGAGGAAAATCTTAACTAGATCAAAACATGTACATGGCTTCTTGAGATGAGCAGGTATTGCATGAAAACAAACAGAAAACTAGGCCTACCCTGTCGTAATTAAGTAAGTAATACATTTTCATCACAGAAGTACCAAAATCAATCCAGTTTGTCGTCTTTATGGTATGTACCTGTGTGTAAAACTTGAAACTGATCCGGCAATTTGTTTTTGAGTTATCGCGTTCACAGCTAGGACCAACATCATTTCACCGATATAATAATGAAATTGGTGGTTTCCTTTTTTTGGTCAGTAGGTCTGTTGTGTCCTTGGGCAAGACACTTAAGCCATTCGACTTGTATAAATGTGGTTGAGAGGCCGTAGATGAGGTATGGTTGCCATGCCTCCTTCAGTCTGCCCTAGGTCAATGGCTGCTGTGGCGTTGCTTACCATCATCACCATCAATGCACTCAACCATAAAGCAACTTTGGCTGTCTATAACAATGCTATATTAAACTGACGCACTGGTAGAGGATGTTATACTTATATTACATTTAATAATACAAAATGATCTCAAAATTGGCTAGCAATCCTGCCAATCCTAACAACACAGAAACTCTTTGTATTACATAAAAAACTGTTTGGGGGCGCATAATACTATCAAAAGTAAATTAGTTAACTTTGACTCACCTTCTTCAGTGTCACTCCTTCTCGAATGGCAGACATCAGGTTGGTCCTCACGTCGCCCTTAGGTGGAGTTGTGCCTGCGGTAGGAGTTTTCCTGAGCTGGATCTGTCCACGCTGCAGAGACGCCAACACTTCGTCCATTGTCCCTGAAGAAAAAAAAAAACAGCTATCTTAATTATTGTCAAATCACTCAAATGATTTAAGGAACCATTAAAAAAGTCAAAATCTTCAGATGACCAAACCTGCTAAAAATAGGGTTGCAGTGTATAGTATTGCAATATCAGTAAATTCAATATCCATATTGAAAATCACAAAGCTAATCACAAAATGGGATGTTTGATTTTTATGTAAAATTTGTTTTAAAAAAAAAAAAAAAAAGGAAAATGTGAATTTCAAAATTTGTCATGATTTCCTTAATGTAGTTCTACTGTGGCCTTGTTTTAGTCCTCATTTTGTCTCATTTTGTCTCATTCAGTCCAAGTTTTTTTTATTTTGAAACCATTTCTGCTTAAAGGGAAACTATGCAACTTTTTACTGGTTTGGTCACATTTCTCCTTCACAGAGAGCGCCCCCTACAGTTTCAGAGACTAGCACTGTCCACAGAAAAAACACAAAGAATACAGACTTTATTGATTGACTACAGACTATCATAAAGCTACTGTTCAACCAGAACCAGGTCTGTGTCAGTTTGACATCTTTTATTTCTTGAAGCCTGTTTAAAAGCAATTTGTGGTTTTGGCGAGACCTGTAACTTGACCCGAGACTTCCAGGGACATTCCTCCTTGCAAGGAAGCTTCATTCACCCCACAACAACTCATTTAGGATCACACTGACTCTGAAGTTGTGTTAAAGTAAAAAGTTGTATAGTTAAGTGAATCAAAATATGTCAAAAATATCAATATCACAATATTCAACATAGCTTTGAAATGTTATTCTCATATTGTGCAGCCCTAGCCAACAATGCTCTTGAATGACCTGTATTTGACAAAGACATTGCCGCATGAGTCTCACAGGAGCTGTAGAGAGAGTGCACATCAGCAAAAACATTGCAGTAACTGTCTGTTCTTCTCGAGGGGACTAACATGAATTTAGGACACAACAATGGTGCAGACACAGACACACACAAACTGATGCAATAAACACACAAACACAACTTCAACACACATTTAGACTGCTGTAATAAGCTTTCTCTCAGTGGAAAAGCGAAGAAGAGAAGCGTGAAGACATGTTTATTGTTTTTATACATTTGTGAATTGGACACCCCTCTGACAAACATTAGAATCAAAAGCCAAAGGACTTCCTGGTGTGGTTGAGCATTTAATATGTTTGGTAAAAGGTTTAGTCCAGTGGGTCCCAAAGTGTAGGTTAATTGAAGATACGATCATGTCAGCCCTGTGGATGTTTTTTAACATAGGGTCATTTAAATATAATTTGAATGCACCTTGCTGTCCTGAAAATGAAATGCATGCATGTTACTAATTTTTGAAGAAATACAATTTTTGGGATCCCTTAACATATTGTGTAGAACCACAATGAGGATAAAGCATTACTTTGAACCAAACTAACATGACCCTAATTAAATCAAACGGTTTATCATGTATGTTTGTGCTATGTGTGTGTACGTTTTCTTGGTATTTCAAAAGTACAGATACCATACCACGTGAAGAACGGTTCTGCAGTGTGAAAGGTCTACAGTGCTTGACAGGGAATCAAAAAAAATATTGCCCAATTTTACTACCTATAGGTCAAGCGCACCCCAGATATTAGGACAGACAATCAATAGATACAGCTTTATACTATAGGATGACAAAAACACATCCCCCATAGACCTCATAACAGCCCATATAAAACCACTTCCAGGACAGTACACTTTTGACTATAAAAACATGTATTTCTCATAGAATCTGCCAGAATATTTTGATTAAAAATGAATTAAAATGACTTGTGCCTTTGCTTGGATATGTTTTGTTGGCTTTTCTCAGATGTAAATGGATTTACATAAGATGAAAAGGGAAGATGACAATACTATTAATTATGTTGGCAGACACCACAAAGAAACACAAAGGAACAAAACATTCACATTTTGTAAAAGGCTTTATGGAACTTGAATGCAACCATCTTGAGTAAAATGAACACCCTAAACCCGCCTGGAAGGGAGGACAGGAAAGGAAAGTTTGTTCCTCAATTTGCTGTTTAACTCATTATAAGAAATAAAAAAACAACTGTCTAGAGATGGGTACTAACTTTTATAAATGGTACTGAGATGCCCTGGGATGTAAAACTGCTAATGCACATAAGAGTGTCCAGATCATAATGGACCATATGTGGGACAAACAGCAAACAGCAAAAATATATTTAACCAGGGAAGTCCCACTGAGATTCAGAATATTGTACATGTTTTTAGTGTTAGGAGAAACCGGCGTACACAGACACGGAGAGAACATGCAAACTCCACACAAAATGTGGGATAAAGCCTCGTTTTGTAGAATGCTTGATCTGAGCCAAAAATGCTCTGCAACCCAACGCAAAGTGGAACATCTGGTCACACTAACTGCAAAGGTGGTGAAAATAATAATAAGATAGGCCGAAGTAATGCTCCTAGATTTAATTGTGTAAGAATCTGATTTGATTGAAATTTGTGCATGATTCATTAGTGTTATCCTTAGTATGGCTGATCCTGTTTAATTCTCCAAACTAAGAATCTACTGACTTCTATTAGGTAGGAGGTTAGTTAGGTACTTTCTTACCTATGTTTTGTTTCAGTGTCTTCTTGGCGGGAAAAGGAGGGTCTTCCGTCTCACTCAGAGGCTTGGGGGCATCATCTTTTGGGGCAGTTAGTGGGGCAGCAGGTGGCAGAGGAGGCGGTGGCAGAGGAGGCGGTGGCGGAGGAGGAGGGGGCGGAGGAGGAGGGGGGCAGGTTGGTGGTGTCATGGCTGGAGAGGGTCCAGTGAAGATCTGAACCGGGACGTCTTTGGCTTTTTCAGGCTGTTTCTTGGTCGTCTTTCTCGTTCTCGGGGTGGGGCGTATAGAGGGAGGGGTGTTGGCGGATGGCCCAAGACTCATGATGGACAGGGGCTGTGAGGGAGAGCCTACAGGGGATGTCCGGGACTGGGATGTCTTCAGGATGTACTGCCCCTGGCGCTTCTGGAGATGCAAAAATATAAGAAAGTCTCAATGTATTTTTGTTTCTACAAGCACTGAACAAACTGAACTCATTATACTGCTGTTGTTAACACTATAAGATACATATATGTAAATTAGCTTTAGTCATTCACTTCCATTACTGCTATTGTTAACTGTACATAAATGTAATGGTGGTGTACAGTTTTGCGACTTCAAACTCATTTCGTCTCTTTTTCTGTTGTTTATCCTCACCTCAAAGTCTGGCAGATTTGTTCTTAAGTGTGGACACAGCACAAGAGTATCTCATATTGATACAGAATAATGCTCTTTGTTCTCTATAGTATTCTACTGTATGGGTGGGAGAAATTCAATGGCTGACACACAAGATTAAAAAAAAATGAATCCAAAAGGCTGTCTCTAAATCTTGGTGCATTTCCATGACAACAGAGCAAACTGCGTCTGCTGCAGAGGAGGAAAGTGTGTTGAAGCACTGCTGTCTGAACAAGAATTAACACACTGTCTTAGTCTGCAGAGGACTTCAGTTTCTTAATGAGAGAATTTATTTTCTGATATTAAAAAAAATGCATAATATTCTTTAAATTGATGGCATAAACACTCTTTTGATCAGCCCAGTATAAATGCTCTGACACACCTAGGTAAACTCTTGCTTAGTTTCAATGGCCCTTTACTGAGCAGAGATCTGAAGACCCTTGTGTGGGACATAAACACATTTTATGGATTAAAGCTCTAGTCCGGAAGTTTCCTGAAATAAAAAAATATACATATAAATACTTAAAATGCACCATCTGACCCTGTTCTATGATGCAAAGTAGGTCATCTATAGTCTGTAGAGGCCAAGGGAGGGACTAAAGTAAAACTCGACTACTATTAGTCAAACTGGTAACCCAAACACTGTAATTTGATGTTCCTCTAGAGGCCAGGAGTGGGACTACATTAAAATAATACTTATGACAGATTACTTACTCACATCATGGAACAAGGGTCAGACAAAGCATTTTAAGTATTTATATATAATTTTTTTAATTTCAGGAAACTGTGTGTCCTCTGACCTCTCTAAAGGACCGTAGTCGGGTCAGTGTCTTCTCTCGCTCCTGGTCGATCCACTGCTTCCTCTGCTGCTCCTCCTCCTTCCTCTTCTCTCGTTTCTACACATGACACAACTATCAGACCAAGTTCATTTGAAGAAACTGGTTGTGTCCGAACATCTCCCTTAGTCCTTAACCCCTCAATAACTAGTGCGGGGCTGTATCACGTTAATGAAAAAAAAACAGACTGGCTTATTAAAGTTACTTTTGGAAATATATCTGTCTGTACAAGGTAAGATAGCTTTAGCCATTTTCCACAATAACAGCTTATTTAACAAAAGGTTCTCCTCTAAGACTTTTTATAATGCCATCCATCCATCCATTTTCTTCCGCTTGTCCGAAACTGGGTCGCAGTCTAAGCAGGGAACTCCCACCTTCGACCACTGCCCGATCCACATTGCACCATGGTACCATGGTACCTCCCGTGGGTGGTGGGTCCACGGGAGGGCCTGACAGCGTGTGCACGGGCGGGGACTCGAACCACCGACCCTCCGGTAGAAGGGCGAGCAGCTACCCACTTCACCACCGCTGAGGCATCTTTTTATAATGCATTGTGGGTAATTTTGTGTGCACTACTTTTTAATTCACTGGACACTACAAATTGGTGTGACCACTATATAGTGCACTATAGGGTTAGAGGGACGTTCGGACACAGCCACTGTCTCTATGGTTTGAGCTGTTACCGTGATGACATACCAGGTGGACCTGATGGTGCTGGGTAAAGACTTTGACGTTCTGTTTGCCCGCCGACTGCTTCTCTTCGTGTGCCTCGATACACTGGTCCTAAACAAGAATAGCAAACATATCTTTCCAAGTTACACACTGGCTGGCATACAGGATTGTGTGAGTTATCACTTGAAAATAGCCATGTGCCGTTGCATGTCGGTTCCAGCTTTTAGTCGGAATATATTATTATTTTTATATTTGGCTGCACACCAAATGTGGGCAAATACACTATACAATTTAGATGCAGACTAAATATCTATAATATGGTATTGCTAATTGTCCCACTGGGCTCAAAACAAAAATGATACATTGCCTTTTCACTGTTGTAATAGGTGAGGTCATTATGGGTCAGTTTACGTGATCAAAATGTACGTAGATCTTAAAAATTTTTTGTCATGGTACCATATTTCTGACAAATTTTCACCGGCCACTGTTATTCTTGTCCCAATTATTTTCTAAAGCTTCTGTTAAACCTATTCTACTTTTACCATTAAGCTCCATTATCCAGTAGTTATGCACATCTGCTAAGCACAATGGTCTGTCCTCTAAAGCTGTATAACAGTCATTAAATGCTAAACACTTTTGTTCCCAATAGACTGTTAAATATATCTGATGCCAATAGGTTACTACTACGTGAATAGTCTCTGTTTATTTCAAGCACCATCCAGCACTAGATGAAAATGCCAACTGGACCGAGTGTTGAAATGAGTAAAAATAAAACCTTACTGTAGTTTATATAAAAAGCTCTGCTACAGATACAATGGAATGACTAAAGAAGACATCAACTAAGCTTTTGATTTGATTTGATCTGACTCGTCCACGGCAGTAATGCTATGTCCCTCTGCATTACATTTTAAGGGAAGGTCAGGAATGACACAAGGAACTCTTTGTGTCTTGAAAGTTGGATACTTACACTAACACCTTTTAGAGTCACAGCACGATTATCTTGTCAAGTCAGGCTTGAGGGCCCTTTTTTAAGCCTCATGAAAACAATTGTGTTGAAAAAGATCAATTTCTTCTGTTACTGTGCTGTGTAAAAACTCTCAGGCCCATAGTTGGCAGGATAGGCTCCACCCACAATCACTGGGAGTGGAATAAATGAAGGTAATGTAGCATTGAGCAAGATTTCAATGACAAAATGTCGACATAAACTGGAAATGAATTTGACGTGTACTTAATCAAACAGACTAGCAAAAAATCTGCATCTTAACCTTTTTATTCCGCAGATAGGCTCGGCGTGCACAGATGTTCCCTCTCTTGGTCTCGAGAGCTTGCAGGCGTTTTTTGAGCTGACGTAGAGCTGGGGTCTCATTTTGTTGAAGCCCAGTTTGGACCATGCTCTGCAGCTCCTCCGGGTCCTCACACACGTCATAGTACACGACTTCATCCTTCATCTCTGAGAAAAAAAAAGAAAAAATTAGTAATTAGAAATGTAGAAATGACTAGGGCTAAGATTGCCTCGTGTCACAAGCAAACCTATAAATAAATAAATAAATTAAAAACTAGCATATTCAAATCAATATATCGTCAGCATGGTAGTAGTAATACATACATTCTGTTGTGTGAAGTGTAAAACAAATGTAGAAGATCAAAATCTTGAATTGTAGAGTGCTCATTGGAGCTCCCTCTAGTGGTATGAAACCATATAACTGTACACCTGTTGATTTGTTTGAATTGTTGAAATATTTTTCATCAAATTTAAACAAACTAAAAAGCTGACATCACAATACACCCCAGTCTGAAAAAGAGATGGCTATTTTCTTAAATTAAAATGACTGTATTGCCGATAAGGACAGACAGTGGCTCTCTGTGTTACCTTTGATCTGCCTCCTCACTGTGTCGATCTGAGCCATCAGCAGCTGCTCCTCATTTTTCAGGATTTCAAACTTTGTGTCGTACAGTTCCAGCTGAGTTTCATAGAACTGCAGCTCCAGTTGGTCCACAGAGTCCTCCGACTCTGTCCCGGGGCCAGAGATGGGGCTATGAGCTGCAACAGACAGGGTCTCCATCTATAAGACAACAAGAGATCAGGCACCTAAGAGTTATGACATCTGCTAGCTCGATTATGATCTGCTCTTCACAGTAATTTTTATTGAACTGATGCCAGTGTTCATATTGTTAAAAAAGGAAAATTAATAGTATTAAGGAATTATGATGAGCATTGGATTGGAAATACACAGATTTTTTGGTTTTAAAAGTGCATGAGACAGAATATACAAAGTCATTTTAAGTTGTGACATTGAAATTGTGATTTTGGCTCAATAAAATTCTGATATTATATTTTGATCATATTTACTTTAGTGCTTTGACAACCTCTGTGGCAGATTGATTCATTCAATTTCACTAATTCACAACTAAAACAATAATTAAAATATACTGAACATTATAACAATATTCAACCGCCCTGAAACCCACTTTTGGGCCATAACCCTCCACTTGAGAATCACTGTCTTGGGAAAGCATTATTTATTTGACCAAAAACAAAGCACCAACCTATATAAAAGGTAAATTTGCAGTCAGGTGATCCATTACCAGGCCTTTTAAATGAATTGAGTAATTGTATACAGATGTCCTCTGCAGACATATTCAAGTTCACTGGTCTGGAGCAGTTAGCTGTGTGTTAATCCATCGCCCGAAAGGACAAACCAGCAAAGTCACCTCAACGTCACACTGTGCACTGCTCAAATAAAAAAAAAGCCAAGAGCTGCCTACCGACCAAAATATGATGCAATCAAAACGAAATATAAAATTGTGTAGATTCTTGCATCTCATTTAACTCGGTCTTCTGTGGGTCAGTAATACTTTCAGACCTGCAGTCAGATTGGACTTTACAGAGTCCAATGCTTAAATATTTTATGTATTTAATTATTAAGGCATTTGAGAATTGACTGTGTTTTCTATCATTTTGCTCACATCCTGTTTTATTACCCAGCTTATAATCATACTTTCACAATTAGAAATGGCTTGAAGTGATATCTGATTGAGTATGATAAAACTGTTTATATATTTTTTTTTATTCATTTCAAGCTAAATTTCTTTTTGAGGACTTGATGTGAGACTTTGGGGGCTCCTCTGCAGGACCTTAGCGGAACCCTAGGGGGCCTTGGACCCCACTTTGGGAATCACTACTCACTCACAGTCACTATGACTGGGAAATGTATTAATGAAGTGCCTTTCAAGTCACAACATTGAATCATTTGACAATATTATTAACTATTTCTCAAGATTTTTCCCTCAAATCATATAAATCCTTACATTCTTTGCTTGTTGTTTGCAATGTGCCACTGAAATTAAACCTTATATTACTTATTTTGAAAAGACTACATATATTAACTGTAAGTGAAAATAAAGCTGAACGCATGGATACAAAAAGCTCAATAGCTAAAGGTTGGGTATCTCTGCAGACAGGAGCTGTGTTGGTGGTGCCAGAGTTAGATTTGGCGTAGGTGTTGCTTGCTGATGTTATTACGAAGTACACATCTGTCTCATGTTGATTTGCACAGAGCAGCCTGCATCCTGAATCGTGACTTTTAGGAGCTTAATAATTTAGCCTGATGTTCCATCCAGGTGATGAGGCACTGATCGGATTAAAAAATACACCGCTCATTCTTAGTCTTACAGATTTCCCCCAAAATAAACCAGAGAAAGCTCATTGCTGCAGGGCTCTGAATATGTCTAGTTTATACTCACTCGCTTTGGGCCGGCAGTGAGGGAATTCTCTGAGTTTTAAAAGGCTTATAAATAGATCAAAGGATGATAGCAGCCGTGATCCATGTCAGACTGGAATAACAATCAGCCAGTGTTCATTTGAAATCAGCTCAATGAATGAAAAAAATCTTTTGACTTCAGAAGGGCGCTCCTTCTCAATGACCTTTTTCAGTTACACAAACAAAACAACAAAATGAGCTCTGCTGGGGTATGGACTCGCGCAAACGTACTATTTATGCTGGGTTCAAGCCCCTCATGAATAGATGTGATTGCTACATTACAATACCTATGGCAAATTACTGCACTGATGTCGATGAATACCTGGACGGCTAGCATAACTGTGAGGTGTTAAATCAAGTTTAGCAAAAAGGATCAAAACAAAGATTAGTCATGTTCTAGCCAAATAACTGACTGACAATGACTGATGTTTTTGGTGATTTACATTGTGCAAATATTATTGACATAAACAAACCTTCTCTTTGATGCCATCCTTCCTGCGACTAAGGCACATCTCAGCAGCTCTCATGTGCTGCAGAGTTTCTTTGGCCAAAAGAAAGCGCAGTTTCTCCAGGCGGGGCGCCACACAGGCCCAGGCCGCTGCTCCAAAACGACACTTATCCTCCTCCATCTGCTTCACCATACCTTCAATCAATAAAATAAAACATGTGTAGCGGACACGATATATGTATATTTCACACCAGAATGTAGGCTCTTATTGTGAAGGAGTTCGGAACGGGAAGTGGATGTTGGGTGGCGCGGGAAGGCTTAAAAGACACTTGGAGGAGCACTTGTGTTTTTGTTGGAAGTACGCCATTAAAAAGCAGAGACTCCAAATACTACCTCTCGTCTCTTTTTGGTCAACTTCCACACAAGGACATTTATAGTACTGTGCCTGGGTTACATGCAGTTTGGACAGTTAGTGAATGACCTATTAGAAGTTATATTCACTGAGTCACCTTCTTGAGCTGGATACATCATTGGCCTGTGTATGATAGGTAGTGGGCCCATTTATCATTGTAATCATCTGTTCTATTTAGCAGTCTGTACGATAATCTTTCATATGCTGCCAATTGACCAAGAGAGGTGTGCCACTGTGTGAAAGTCAGAGTCAATGGGGCCTTCCACTCTTAGAAGTTATATTCACTTTTGAAGAATGTTTTGAAGGTTGCAGACTGTTTTAATGCTGTTAATAATAATAATAATAATAATAATAATAATGCATTGGTTTTATACAGCGCTTTTCTCAAGACTCAAAGCTTTACAAATTACATTATTCATTCACTCCTCAGTCACACCTGGTGGTTATGTAGCCACATCTGCCCTGGGGCACACTGACAGAGGCGTGGCTGCCAGTCTCCGACCACCACCAATCACACAACCACATTCATTCAGAGGCGTTGTGGGTTCAGTGTCTTGCCCAGGGACACAACAACAGTATGCGCTCGGGGATTCGAACTAGCGACCCTCTGGTTGCAGGCCGCCCCGTAACGCTAAGGTACTATGTACAGTTGGTAGTTACAAATCAATTGTGGTCAGCTTAAGTTCTATTATAAAATTAACAATCTCCTTGTTGTTAATACAAAATAGGTAGTTGTGTTAAAAAGCAGATTTGGCCTCCTCTGGGAGCCAGACTCTAAGCTTTTTGAGACGTGGAAGACTTTACACAGCCATTCACGTTCCCAGAAAGAAAATAAATAGGCTTTTGATTATATGAAAAACAAGGAGCTTTTTATAAGTAAACAAGGGCCCAGGGTGTTTAAGAAACCGTAAACAAAGCTGAGAGTTATACATTCAATAGAGTGGACTGGTCTTTTACACAGGATCAGGTAAAAATAGTACTACTGATCTGAATCAGTGTTGAAGAAGACCACAGGGGAGACTAACTATGGGTGAATATGATAATTTTATAGTTCTAGTCAATTAAGGCCTTGCGCTTTTATAAAAACACAGGCTGCATAATGTTAGCCTCCAGCGAGAAGCTTCATCCCACACTTTCTGCAGGTTCAAACTAGCACATTTTAATATTAACATCATCTAAGTGGGGCAGACTGTTTACTTGGGAATTTGAGGCTATAGTCTTTATACCGCATAACAACATCAATTAAACTTTCCCCATGTGACCCAAAAAAGAAGTTATAGAAGTTAGTTTTATTCAGACACACAAATGAGTGCATCTTACCGGCTAATGCTTTTGAGGTCTGCGTGAAGTAGTTGACAGTAATGTCCTGAATCGAAGCCACAGCGTTGTCCGCTTTCAGCCTCCACTCCTCTGCCTCTTTCTGCAGCTCTGCGATCCTTTTGGGACCGAGGTCTTCAAACTCCAAGGACTTCTGCTCAACAAATACAAGCAAATCAAATATACACAGGTCAGGTCAGCAAAAACGTGGTTCAGTTATGCATTTGTTGAATACATACAACACCAAATATACAAATAAAGTAAATAGGTTCAAATTAAAGTCTGTACACTCAGCTTCAGCCGTAGATTAATCCCATTAATTGTGTCAGTCCTAAAAGACTTAAAAGGCTTGCTAAAACTACTAATTATACATTTTTAGATTAGACGGTATCCATAAGGCTCTGGTGGCTTCATCAATTAAGATGCAACTGAAATCCAGACATTATATATATATTATATACACAATGCAATTGTAATATGTATAGATATATTACAAATTGTGTATATATATATATATATATATATATATATAACAATTGTATTGTGTGTGTGTGTGTGTGTGTGTGTGTGTGTGTGTGTGTGTGTGTGTGTGTGTGTGTGTGTGTGTGTGTGTGTGTGTGTGTGT
>JAVQKC010122893.1:0-35177 GCA_036025475.1 Philypnodon macrostomus
TCTATTAACGTGTTACTGTTTGCAATGACCCTGTTTATTGTTTTACATACATCTCTTTTTGTGAAGCCCTCTGAGGCAACTGTGTTGTGATATAGGGCTATACAAATAAAATTTAATTGGATTGGATTGAAAATACTCATGGCATGAACAACCACAGTGTGTTCACTTAAAGGCTTGATTTGAACATATGTGCCTGACCAAATCCAGCAAAATTGGGTAAAATAGTTCAAATCTATCTAAAAAATAAAAATAAAAAAGTAGCTAGTAATCCCAGTCTGGATGCTGACAAAGAAATTACTTATCAGATTTCCATCAGCCTTTTAGCATTAGCATATCCACACTCAAAAATCCTTCAGAGTATGTGAAAAGGCAACCTTGGTCTTGTCAGCCAAATCCAGAATACCTCACACAGGGAGCAGACCCCCACATGTTTGAGTTATGTGTAAATACAGGCTCGCTCTGACAGACACCCAAAGTCAAACTGGTTTACGGTGAGTCGGCGGAGCCAAAAAGCAGAACCCGGCTCTCACAGGTCATTACCATTGGCGCGCCTGTCACTGGGGTAATTGGAAAACCACAGGGGTGTGATGTAATCTGCCGCCAGATTAGAAAGAGGTACGCACATAAATATACAATCATCACAATACACACACAGTTTGTCCCAGGGCAAACTGATAAACATGTGCTCATCTGTGAGCAGTTTCATAAAAGGGTTTAGTTGATCACATTTTGCAGTACACAGAGTTTGAGAATGACTGAGGTTGTATTAAGTTTAGACCTGGTTAAATGCTGGTTTAGTCCTGTTTACAGACCTTGTTTAGTTCTGGTTCAGAACTGGTATTGACTTGGTTTTGACGTGGATTAGAACTATCTTAAAACTGGTTTAGTGCTGGTTTTGGTTTGCTTTAAACTTGGAGTTGGTTTAATACTGGTTCAGTAGTGATTCAGACCTGGTTTAGCTTTAGTTTAGACCTGATATAATCCTGAACTTGATTTAGACCTGGTTAAGATTAGGTTTAGCACCGGTTTGACTAAATCCTGATTAGATCTTTAGACTTTATTTAGACATTGTTAAGACCCAGATTAGCCCTCGGTTATTACTGGTTTTGTAGTGGTTTAGTTATGATTTTGACTTGAACTGTTTTAGATCCTGTTCGATTGTGGACAATGCTAGACCTGATTAGTCTTGGTTTACGCCTCTCTGGATAGTCTTCCTGAGAATACATTAGTAAAAAAAATAATTAGGCCCAGACCACTGTGACCTCCATCCTACTTAATGCTATGAGTATAATATGTTTGTAGATAGACTGGTTCATCTGCTTATCTTCACACACATATCATTTATTTTGTATTTAAAATTCCATCCAACTACAAGGCAAAAATGTAACATTCAGTCATCTGTCAGCACCCACAATCTCAAGTGCGTGTGTTGAATATTTTTACAAAGCTCATAATCTTTGACTGTTTATTTTTGCTGCTCTTAATGCAAGCTTTTAGGAGGTTGGCCGTGCTCGTGAACCCACTGATCAGGAAACGCTCGTCGACGGAGCAACAGGTTGATGTCAGTTGATCTGTCAGACCAAAATGTAATCTGGGTTTCCATCAATGAGTCAAACAAGACTGAGAAGTGATCAAAACCGTTAACAACAAACATTAACATACTTATGTACGGGCTAATACAAGGTGAATGATGCTGTCAAAATATAGACCAACATCTGAAAAGACTTAGAAAAACACCGGGTCCATTTATTTCCTGTTTATTTTAATTCACTCATTTACATACACACACACCTGGCTGTAGACAGTGGGAGTACCAGGCTACCCGTCTTCCCCATTAGACCATCAGGGCTGCCATATTGTAACTTTTTGATATATTGAATTGGCTTTTTTCAATTGCTGTTCAAATCACCAGTAACTAATTCTTGATTTAGCTAAATAAATCATATCACAAACTCCTCTTCTTCTGCCAGGTTATTTTCAATGATGCAGTTTTGTCTGTCTGCACCAAACGTCAACACAGTGTCAATAAATAAATACAGAGTTTCCGGAGCTCAGTTAAAGTCCAAAAGAATGTATTTTGTTTCTGGATAATGCACAGACCTCATGTGAACTGTTTTCTCTGGAACTACTTTCTTCCAAAGAAATAGTTCCTTTGACAAGTGCCGACAGAGAGGCCTGTGGATTATTCTGACTGACTCAGACATTGTTTTTGGATCTGTACGGCAGAGGTTTGACTACATCAGAGAACCTGAAGTCTATGTTGTACTGTGTATGTTGGTTTGACACAAAAGCAGAACCCTAACCTGTATACATGCCATACAAATGTTCCATGGTTATCAGCAATTTTGATAACTATTAGGTGCTGGCAATCAAAATTAACCAAATGAACCTAACATATAACTTTCAAATATTTGCACATCTCCGCAACTGATCTCAGAATGTCTGGATGTCCTTCCCAAGTTCCCCTGTGGGTTCTCTCCAGCTTCCACATTCCAACAACTGCATCCGCCCTGTGACACTGTCTGCGGTATGCCTTTAGCGGTCATTGCAAGAAACAATAAATAAATAAATGGATGAATTTTGAAATGGCTAAATTTGGTAAGTAATTTTGATCAAAATGAGAGATTTTTGATCAAAAATGTGCTTTGATTCGACAGGATGAATCCTGTTTATTTAAATCCTGTTGAACTCAACGTTATCTGATTAGACTTCTGGAACCTCTTGCTCAAAAATAAGGATCATTATCAACATTATTTGTTACATAACAGTATCTGACAGCTCCTCATTGCTACTGAGAATGAAGACCCTTACTATCCCATAAAACTATATGGACCGAGGCAGCTGGAGCTAATAAACGTTTGCTGAACCCTGTAAAACCTTTATAAGTTCCTGCAAATGTTGAACGGGTAAAAAAAACAAAAAAAAAACTGGATGCACACTTGGGAAGGCACCAATAAATCTGTGAGGGATTAGGATCGAAAACAGGAATCCTACGTTTACTGTCAAAGTCAATGGTCTGTGTCTTTTGTCATGCTCTCCGGGTGGCAATACAACAATGGTGTGGTCTGAGCTTGCCACTATTATTTTGAGATGGCTTTTTTATCCTCTATCAGACGCTGAGGAAAATTGATTTAGCTATTTTAACTAATTGTACTCCAGTAGAAATAAAATAGTCAGCCAAATAATTATCTAAACATAGATTTTTTTTTTTTTTTTAAAGCAAAAAAATAAAAAATGTAATCCAAAAATGTCTCCATTAAATGCAACAGGGTAAATTTAGCCGGTTGCTCATTACTTCTGGCATTGTATGCATCTTTTTAACCTTTATCAAATCTTATATGGGAAACTAAATAGAGCTAATGGCAAGAAGAAGAAAAAATTCCAATCCAGACAGACTCCATAAACTTGGCAAACACCTCCACATGTTTTATGAGAGTGTTAGCTGAATTAACAAATTGCACTGAGAAACATGCCTTCAAGCAAAACTCTGCTATCTTTGACAGATTTCCAGCCCCCAACTCTCAAAGTCAACTATTTTGTGGCATATTCCATTGTATATAATCTAAGGTGTTTCTTTTTACGAGATTTATAATGTTCTGGAGTTGCAAACGGAGCCAAGCATTAGTGACTTGTAGCTTTATGGTTTGGTGTAACAGCAGATTCAAACACATTCAGAAGAATTCAAAGGGGAGGCTTGGCTGATGCCTGTCTATAATTGGCCCAGGTCACGGCCGCCGCTTCACTGCAGATGACCCAGGCAGGCATTATATATTATTACGAGACCAGGACTTCAAACCGCTCATAAAATCAACTATCAAGGGTATTTCGCCCCCAAAAAACCTTCAGCTCTGGAGGAGGCCTGGAGATTGTAAAAATCAGCATCAGAAGCCCCCCGTTTCTTCTCTTTTTATGAATTTACCTTTTTTTAACCAACCCCTTTTTACTTTTTTCAACATTCTGGACAATGGTACTTTTTATCTGAGTGAGAGCAGAGCAGGGTATGGTGAAGACAGAAAACTAACTAAGCTTTATTTTCTGAGCAGTATCCATGACATGACATCACTGCATTAGATACTGGCAGATGGTGGGGGCCACAGACTGGAAATGATGTGCCATGTGACAAATATAACTGACAGCTAGGGTACACAGCACTGCCTACTTGCCGGTGTGCGTGTGGGCCTGAACACACATTTTCACAGGGCTGACGTTTAAGACATCCACTGACAGAAACCCATTTCAAATTATTACCAATTCACGTGTGTCCAGAAAACATGGACAGAGACAGAGGCCTTCTACAAATGCATCAATAATTCTATGAACGTTTTGAACACAGATAATCAATACTGCAATCCTATAAAGAAACAACATTCATCTTCATTCATCTACTATGGGCCTTAGGTGAGGTGCACTCTGGACAATGGTCTATTAATTCAAGGGAGTCATTTTGCTTGGACAGAGGGCATGCATCACACAAAACAGACAGACCAAGACTGAACTATATCATTGCTGTACATTGAAAACTCCAAGTGCTTTACATTTTTTATGTCGTTGTGAAAAATTGCATTGATTACACAGAACCACCACACACACACAAGACAATCAGATGTCATTGTTATTTAGCATTTGAACTGAAAGTTTGGGGACCTTGTATCTCCTATCCGAGTTTATGGGCTGATTTTCAGGATACAGCTCGTGTCTCATCCGATGAATGTCTTTAAACAAAGTCAGAGCACCCAGAGAGAGTCAGCAAACCAACAATCGATCCCACAACCCCCTTGCTGAGAGGTAGGAGCACATCCACTCTGCTCAAGTGCACATCCCAACGCAACCAACGAGGAAATATCCAGTCCCATAAGTCTCTAGCCCGCAGTGCTTTGCTTTCTGTCTCCTAGTGTCAAAAATGTCTCTGCCTCGACTTAATTGGGTCCAAAGCCTATAGGCATTGTTTTCTTTTGCACACAGCTACACTAACAACGTCCCGGTCATTTAGAGACCGTTTTCAGGTGAAAGTGGACGTTACATGACACAAGATGGAGGCTAATTCCTAAAACATATGTGAACAGGTCCCAGTGTCCTGACGTCTATGGAATCTTAATGAGGTATTTGGAAATGGCCATCAGGAGTCTGGAGTCAGCCCTGCTTTGATTAATGCTCCCTTTAAATGACCCTCTCCCGTGTTCACAGTGCTACAGTCTATGATATGTGTGCTATTACTGATAACTCCGCTTGTTGAAAATGCTTCACTAAAGTGGATAGAAAAATCCCAGTGAGTGCTATCATATATCTGTTAGAAACTACGCTTTTCATAATGCAAGCCCTGGCCCTATACTTTTCCACTGTGACAGTAAGAATGTGCTTGATTTATGACTGAAGACATTCAAATGCATTGAGGGATTCACGTTGTTGTAGGGTGTGTTTTGTATTTATAAAGGGATTATTTTCACATTTTGTGTTAATTCAGCCCAGATTAAAGCCACAAGCAAAACATTCAATGTTCAAGCTCTTAATCCTGATTTATTAGCAAGCAAAACGTATATATCAACTCCATTTAGGGGGTTATTGTATTGATTGTAAGTGATATTCTCAGAACATATATTTTGGCAATCACATGATTTTATGTGACTTCATATTAGATGCTTTTTCCATTTCATGTTTATTGCGAAATCTTTTATTGGTGGAGCAAGTCTAGGCAGTGTTTGTATTGTGATATTATAGCTGCCTTATAATTCAGTTGGCCAGTTGCAATATGTCACAGTAAAGAGAAATGAATTGCCCGTTTTCTTGCTATTTCTAAGGGGTCCAACAGTTGTGTTGCTAAAACTGGAGACATGCACCTTATCTAAGCCTTTTCTTTTGCAGCATAATATGTGTCAAAAAATAGATATTATTTTGATTCTAAAAAGTCAAATGCTAATCTAGGCCCAAACCCTTATTCTGTTTATATTTCTCTACATGTTTTGACTGTGAATTTTCAATCATCAGTGTCTAAAACATATATAGCCTTTCATATATGTACATTTCGGGTGCCATTACAAAATCTGCATTTTTTTTCACAGAAGCCATTTTTACCCAGTGGAAAAAAAATCATACCAATTCAGACAATCAGCAAACATTTCTAACCTTCAACCTTAAGTCCAGCCTGTGTAACCCAATAGCTCAGGCTAATCACATGATGTATGGAGCCTAAACATAGCCTGGACTCAGAGACAAGCTAATCCTGAAATAATTTCTCAAAGACATTCAAGCAGCTATCACTACATTTAAGTTGCATCTTCTTCATTCTCTCTTTCTGGATGGCTACAATCCACTAAATCAACCTAATAGCAAACTCCTTTTGAAATACAGTAGTTGATTGTGAAATTGGGTGCAGAGTGTAGTTTTGTTTTGCAATTGACATTAAAGACTCATTTTGAGAAAAGCACTTCAACAAGAGGTCAAATCAGACTAAACCATGTGTACGCCTTCAGTTCTGCAAAGGCTCACAATTTACCTGAGAGATTCAACAATTGTGAAGGTCCCGCATTATGTTGCCTAGAATACATAAGCTTCAGATAAACAGGCCTATACGGTATAATGCATTTCAATGTTAGGTTTGCCTTAATGTTTCTCCTGCAGCTGGAAGGCCCTAATGCATAGGTAATCACACATGTCTCACTCCTCAACACTTCCCCCTCTGACAGGCCAATCGTCCACCACTCCCAACATGAAAAACATCCTTTTTACAACATGCCTTTTCTGAGATCTTTTTTTCTTCTATTCCTTCTTGTGACTGTGATGGACACCCAGGGAGAGTGGGTGACACTGATGGCTGGGTGAGGGCATCATTTCCATGAGTAAAATATCAAGCCGTTGTCAAAGCTGTCAGTGCCTTACACACACACAGAAAGTCAAAGCTCAATGTCCAAAGATGTGTTTTTTCATCCAAGAGTTTTGCCTTTTGAGAGCCCAAATGGATGAGATGGCAGGAGAAAGAAAGCATTATTTGTTGTGTGACACTCAACGGAGCCACAGTGACGATCTTCACTGTCGGTAGCGCACACCATTGGGACCAAGTGCAGAGAAATGATAGCACTTAGCTCCAGCTCGGCGGGTCATTTTGTTTTCAAGCGTTTACACACACTCTGCAGGTTAAAGAGTCATTTATCTGACTGTGTTTTGGTTTGTTGGCTCTTTGTTAAGGCGCCAACTTTTAGGAGGGAGATTGTTTATTTTTTTTTAAAAGGCATACGACGTGATTATTCACATGTCATACGACATGTGATTATTCACATGTCATATGACATGTGATTACTCAGATTTAAAGCAATTTATACTGACCTCCTCCAGCAGAAAGTACAATTATTTATATTTATTTATATTATTTATAATGTTTCACAGTCTTGCGCAAATCATAATTGGAAGTCATATTTAAGAACTTACAGTTGAGTCAGTTTAAGAACATGTGTAGTTGATGTCAGTCTGATGCAGGGGCTGTTTCCTGTAAAGCTTTAAACACATGTGATCGTAGGCTTAAGAAATAGAATTCTGTTGAACTCTTTCATGTGTAGTTGTTACAAAGGGCTGTGGTCTTTTTGTGTTTGATTGTTTTAGTCTATATTGTGCCAGCACAAGTACAAGGGAAGCTGGTATCAGTGGGTCAGCCCTCGTCATTTTCATAAAAATGTTTAGAAAAAAACCCATTGATGACCTGTGATTGACAGGTGTAATGTCCACCCTCACCACATGTTGCCAGGGTAGAGAAAAAAATTGAGTATATAGTATCATTTGGAGAAAAAAACGAACCATCATTATTAGTCAATATTTTATACACACATGGAAGTGTTAAAAAAACTAAAGTCCAAATAAATGATACAAACAAAACTGAAACTTAACAATTATTCCTTGTAGAATTAACTCCATATAGACCACCAGATAAATGAAATACAGTAAGGAGCCACACGATGGCTGGAGAAGACAACAGTATACTGTTTATGGCTGTAATCTAGAGCTATTTTCCCTTTTCGTTGTATCATACTGGCTTTATGAAAAGAACCCCCAAGTCGATATCTTGTTTCTCAAAAACTGTTTTGTTATGAAAGATGTTAAAAGACGACTTGAATATAAATCCAGCAATTACCCTACAGCAGCCAGAGAGCGAGCCCCTTCCCTCCTCAACCCACTCACCCCTGTGGTGTCAAGGAAAGAACCCACAGTAACGTGTGATGAACTGATTAATTCAGATTATCAGGTATTGGGGGGCCCTCTCAAACCCCACTCCAGAGATTTTCCTTGATTCTTATTTGGATCATTTGTTGTTGATGAGACAGAGAGGATGCTATTGGGACAATTTTTGTGTAAAGGTTTGGTTAATGTTTTTTCTCAAAATATTTAGTAGTTTTTACATCTGGGTTTATATTATTATTATTATATATTATGTTATTATATTATATGTAAGATAAAAAATATATATATATAAAAAAAAATTCTGATTCTACAAAATACAAGATAACGTTTGTAAGTTATCCTGACGATTCTGTCAAACGTGTGCAATTTCAAAAGTCCGTTTACTTCTGTCCTCATTTATTATGAATATTGAACATGGCGTCCCCACCAACACTGTATTAACCATATGAGGCCTCTCCACTGACTGTACTACCTGTTACTGCCTGAATAAGAAATCATTTTTTGCTGAGGATTTGGCTAATCATCCCCGGCCTGCTGCATGCCGCTCCGGGACAACTGGACTTATCAGGAGGTAAAGAAAGAGGCAGAAGAGTGAGACTGAGCACTTGAACCACGGACCTCAAGACCTAATTAACCACGACCGCAAATGAAAAGCAGCTGGCAATAATTACATAATTAAAGTGCCTTTGGGGGGGAAGAAAAGCATAATTTCTGGAGCCATCGTCATAAATCTTGTGCTGTCCAAGCCCATACGTTTAACATGAACTTTTCCCTCAACAGGTTAATGCATTACTCATATAAAAAACACTGGATCCCTTTGTGTTTGCCTTGGACCTGCTTAATAACAAAGAGTATGGGGCGATAGCTCGGGCAGTGGATGCCTTCACAGAGCTGCCCATGCATGAAGCTCCAACACCTTCAACTTACAACCATGTGTGAACTTTCTCTCTTCTGTATCCACCAATCAGCAGCCAACCAGGACTCAAACTATTATGTTAGCGGCTAAACACGGTGTTGCTGGGATAATTCATGTTCAGGAAATTGAAACTTCGTCCATTGTTATAATTTTTTATTTGGCCACCTTGAACAATTAAAAAAAAACTGCAGAGATCTCCACCATAACGTTGAAAACCTCAAAGCGAACATTTGGTTTTACTTTGGATAATTCGGCTGAAACTCAAGTCAGGCAGTATAACTTTTAGCCCCGCCACCAACAGATGAGCAATTAAGCAATTACAGCCATTTCACAAAGTAAGCCATAAACACCTCTAAGTGTATTACTGTGAAAAGAGCTCCGCACGTTCCGCCGGCCTGCAGCGGTCGGATCCTTTGTCAAACGCTCTTCCAAGATGATTAATAGTTTAATTTTTCAAAATTATTTAGACACACAAATAATTTGATACAACGAGGGGCTATTAGCACATCTTGTAATAGACATGTTACACTGATGAAAGGTTTAATTTGTTTTTAGAGCACTTACAGGGGTTAGAAAAGCCAGCCGCTCCACCGTCATCAATCATCTGTCAGTTAACACACGTCTTATATTATGGGAGAAATGCAAATACGCCTGGTTTAAATGCATGGTTCGAGACAGCTGCCGCTCGCCGCCTCTTTGAGTCTGTGCTTACTGTTTTCACTGTAAAGAAAATTACAAGTAGTCGTCTGCCACAGGGGCTGTCCTCTGTGGAGTGAAGGGGGAGAGTGGCAGAGGCACAACAGTGGCTCAGGCAGGCTGCAATTATAACACACACTCACTAAAAGCACATGGGCTTTGACTGATGTGGATACATATTTGATTTATATCAAAAGCTGCTGGAAGTAATAGCTAGTTTAACCAGGTTAAGGCTAAAGTGTTTTTTAAATGCAAATTGTATTAACATAATATGAATTAAAAATGTTGTATTAAAAAAAGAGAACAAAGTGCATAGAAGAACATTTAAACAGATTTCAGTGGATGACTTGATATTTAAATTTTTTATTGAATCATTAAGATTGGTTCCCAGTTTGCTAGTCCAGTCTACTACTAATCTCATTCATTCAATTTTCATAAATTTTGTATTTATTTCGAGCAAGAGCAGAGTGTAGTATAACAGAGATAGATATGAGAAAAATACATCAAATATATTCATGTGTAAAATGGCAAAAGGAACAACTATTCTGCTCGAAAAAAGGAGTATGAAGAAGAAACATATTTAATCTCTTTATCAATTAAATAACCTTAACACAAAATATAACTGCTTCTGTTCATTCATTATAATTTATAATATCTTTAGCTAATAGTCGTTCTACAGCATTAGAATTATTCAAAATAGTTTGGGATACGTAGCTATAATACAATGACAGATTGATATAATAATTATTGGGCTATTGTTGATAATGAAGGCAAATGAGTAATACATGGGTAATCTCAGCTACATGGGGCACAGGTGGGGTACAGACAGGAGAACGACTTGAATGTTAGTAGGACTAGGTCTGGATAAGTTACTTACATTCGCAGTTGCCTACATTACATCAGATCCTGAGCTGAACGGTTAGTGGCTAAAGAAAACACACTCTCTATATGTTGCATTGTATGTGTTACATTTTTGGGTCAGAGGAAGGTCGAGAATGAGACTGAAAGTTTTCTGGTGATTTCAAACCTTGACTGCACTAGGCTAAGTGCTGCGTGCTAGTTCAAGGAGATTACAAAGCTTGTGTTGTTCAAGGTCCTGGAGTCTCCTCATCTGAAGGTCAGCCCAAGTTCTCCTGTCCTGTGTGTTTGCTTTCCCACCACCAATGATGAGGTTGCACTGTAGAGGGTTCAAAAAGTGATGTGAATAGAGGTTTTGGGTAATCACCATGGCAACTGGGCCCAAATCTGAACTCTGAAGTCAATTGTTACATTATTTTTTTATTTTTTTATTGTTATTCATCCAACTGAATATCTGCACCACTTACAAAATGTAACGTAATAATATTAAGGTTATCTATCTGACTAAAATGTAATCAAAAAAATGCCCAATAAAAAAAAAAAACATATTTAGTCTTGATTTCCTAATTGGTCCTGATTTAGTCCTGGTTTGGTTCTTTTTATTTTTTAATTGAACCAGGTACGCCATTAATTTAATCTAAAGACCTGGCGGGGAAGTAGAGACACATGGGCAGATCAAGCAGAACACTATTAAAATCTATACAGCAGTTTACAACCAGAATAATACTACTGACATCATACAACAATCACACTGTGACATAGAATAACACTGTCTGGACAATACCTTCATTAAAAGGTCTTTCAAAGATGAGATGCTCAGTTTTAGTCCGTTGTGAAGGTCATTCCAGTCTTTTTCTGCAGCGTAATGGAAAGATAGTTCCCCATATTTTTGAGTTAACAGTTGGGAACATTAGGCATAGTGGGCTGGGCTGAGCATGAGCTATAGGGAGATGCAGAAGCTTGTAACAGATGACAGAGATAGGGACGGACCTACAGACATGTCTAAATGAACACATACCAATGGACTGGATGTGGTTTGCTAGTGCTAGTTTGATCCTGGTTTAGCCTTTAGGTCCAATCCAAATGTAACTAGTAAATTTACATACATGTAGTTACAATGTCAAAAAGCATACCCAATTATCATTAGTCATAGCGTTATTTCATATTTACAGTAAATTCATTTTCGATACTTTTTTCCGCCAGCAGGCCTTGTTGACACATCAGCGCCACACAAACGCAGAGCTGATTGGGACCGTGAGCAGTGTTCCAGTGCATTTCAGGCATCTTGACAGACTTTAGGGTTAAGATGTTCTGAATTAGATTTGAATTACAACCACTAAATGCCCCTGTCAAAGCTAATTAGGACTGACACTGCCCATGTGCGTCCGCCGCATATGTCGCTCTTATAGAAGAGAGCCACGGAGCTTAAACAAAGACACACTCTGACGGCGTAGATTCACAAAGTGTCACAGTGTAAAAGGCTAATAGGGAGGTATTTCTAAGCGAAGAATGGTAATCCACGCTCTGGCTTCAGATGTGGGCTGACTAACAGAAAAAAGCAGTGGAAAATAGTTATAATAAAGATCAAAAGGCAGTCACATAGATTATGAAAATTCAATATTTCTTCATCTGTGTTTATTAAATATATTTATTTTAATTATATTTGATTTGTGTCGTCATTGGTGGTCTGACAAGGCTAAGGGGTTTACAGCATTGTTTAGACTTTATCTGTAAGAGGAGAGACGGCCCTAAATGCGCCATTCAAATAGATTTGACCTTGACCTGCATTTGATAAAACTACTGTATAACTAAAAATGCATACACAATATAATCAAAATAAAAGTGAAAGTCAGTTATGAGCTCCTAATATAAATCTCATTAGTTGATAGAGGCCTGTAGCGTTTGAGAAGGTAAAATCTTGTGGTGGAAGAACAGGGTTCACCTCTCCCTGAAGTGCCCAGCGTTGGTCACACTGCGGCCCATTCAGGACGCAGCTGAGTCCCCCTCAGTGGCTGCAGATGTTTAAGCTCACTCTTCCTGACACAGTAATTGCCCCGAGAGCCGCACTATCCTTAAACAACGGTCAGCTTTGCTGAGAAAAATGAAAGGACGATGAAATAAATTAAAATTCTTGTGTGAAACGGTGAAAATAAACAGCATGCTTGAACTGGCAGCGCCCGGCCCACAGAGGGGGACTGTGATTTCTCATGTGCCCCGACGATCACGACGTGTCCAAACTCCATCTAATGCAGCGGCCTCAGACTGACAGCTCAGGTGTGAAAGCAGGCGCAGCCAATCAGAGGCCGGCGGCGTGACCTTTTGACTCTACTTCACCTCCTATGTTCCACCAGGCACTTGACCCAAATGTTTACATCAGTCTGGAGCTGTATGGATTATAGCATATAGGCATTTAAACTTAATTAGAAATGGACAAATCCGTATGCAGAGGTCAAGGTCAGCGTCCACTCACAGCTATGCATTTGTCTTGTGCATATAGTAGTATAATAAAGAAATGACAGAGCCAAATGTAGCTAACCACAAACAATATTTGACTTAGACAAGGCTCATAAATATCCTGCAACTATGAACAGCACACTGGCTGTATATTATATGAGGTTTGATGTATAGAGCGCAACAGTGCCCACCCCCTGTGGTTCCGGAAATAAAAATTCCCATTCATTTTTGCCATAGACTTTGAAGAGTTTAAAAGGCTAATCAGCTGTGTGGTAACTCAGTTAAAAGAAATGATTTCAATATAAAAACTCAGCAAAATACATTTACAACATTCAGATAACCTTTTAGATTGAAAATATTGGCGCTATGAACTTGAGATATCGCATCCTATGACCTTAAAATATGTTTTTTTCAAAAAGTCTATGGCAAAAATGAATGGGATTTTGACTTCCGGAACCAGAGGTGGGCGGGCACTGTTTCGCTCTATTGGGTAAACACTGTAGACAACAACAGAACAGTCAAATGAATAAACTATGTTGTACATGTACAATCTATGTATCATGAAATCTAATAAACCTAACCAAAAATAAAATAGCATGATATATATTTCATATTTGCCAGCTACTTATTGTTATTTGTGCTCCATACGTGGCTGTTCCAATTCATTAACATTTACTCGTCCAATTCACTTCTATGTATTTATTACAGTAATCTCTTGACAAAATTATATTGTCCAAAATTTCATATGCTTTGCTGTTAATATTTCTACATTATTACTAAACTTCAACGTGGCTGTAGAAATGTTTGACATAAATTGGGTTATGTCTGGGAAGATATTGTGCATTTGGCATGTATCTGTCAGTCATTATACAGTGATCTTAAAGTACATGTAACCTGTCTGTGTCATGTGTGTGAGTTATGAGGAGTATTTTTTACCAAAACTACATCATAGAAAGTCATAAATGTTGCCCGTTTACTGTATCAGTGCTGTGAGTGCCGGCTGCATGGCGACATGTTTATGTCCAGTACATTTGTGTTTATAGTGTAGAATTAAATGCTAAATCACCTCAATCTCGGCCAAAAGACATTTCAGACTGTTTTTGAGAGCACTGTATTAATGCCCTTACAGTACGTCATTCCCATACAGGCGTATTATTGTTTTCTCTTGAATATGGTTTTTGGAGACCAGTCCGGTTTATTCTGTTTACAATGGCTCTCATGAGCTCTGATGTAATCTGAGTCTTAAAACACAGGTCCAGCAACACCTCGTTATTCGCTGAGGTAGCCCTGCTGTTGCCTTTGCCCCCTCAACCTCTCGAGGTGCCCATTTGTGACTCCAACAGGACCCCCTTTTACTACTGACCCACCACACACACACACACACACACACTCAACACACACACAGCAGCCGGCCACTGCCAGGGCCGCTCCCGCCTCTTGACTCCGGTGTGCATTACATAGAGCAAGTGCAAATTAGGTTACTCAGTAATATCCACAGAGTGCGGCCTGTGGGTCTCAGGCCAGTGCTCAAGAAGCTTGTTTAAAGAAAACAGTTACGGAGCTGTTATTATCAGGGGTAGGATTAGAGCAGGATTTGGCCAGCCATAAATATATCACAGCTTCATTAAACCCGGACAGCTCTGGGGGAGAGCTGAATGGAACAGGGTTAGAAGAGGGTAGAGTTTGGTGGGTGGGGGTCTGGACAAGGCTTAGCTAATTCTCTTATTCGGGACCTGAAGGGGGGTTGATAGGAGCATGGTGCGCTCTGAAAAGCCTTCGCATCTGAAAGCACTTCATTAGTGGCCTCCCTGTGCGCCGGCTCTGCCCTGACCGATCCACAGAGGCATTAAACAGCTGAGGGCGAAAGCTGAGAGGCCCGGGACCATTCAGCCCAAAGTGGAGCCTTGATTTGGGGCGTTTATGCCTCATCATGGGACAGCGGGGTCTCAGCTTACAGAGCCGCCGGACTGTCAGTGTCGGCCAAATGAGCTTTGAAGCAGTTTACGGATATGGCCCAAACAAGCAGTGGTCAGTTTACATGGATTACTTTGTCTGAAACAATTCAGTTTGATAGGCTCCAAAAAGAAGTCCACAAGCCAGCAAACATATAAGAATCTCTATTGTCTGATATTAACAAAGCTTATGTTTTGAGTTTGATTTTTATATGAACCACAATTTTCCAGATTGGAGAATGTAAAAGTGTTTTTTTTTTTTTTTTGCAGAGCCATGTACTCTAGACATTAATATTGAATACAGTAGCTTACTACCCCATAAAATCCCACTGAGAAATCATGCTCAACCTCTCATTGTTAGACTGATCAAAATAAATAGACTGGACAGTAAAATAAAGCTTGATATTGAACAGTATCGTTTGTCATTTTAACACTAACTTGAGCAACACAAGCTCTTGACTCCATCTAGTGGTACAAAGTGGCTTAACAGGCCACTTATGATTACTGTTTTAATTGTTACATGTTTGTTGTTAGATATTTTTGTGTATAATCAAGAGTCACTATTACATGTATGCTGATACTAATTTTGATTTTGAATTTGTAGATAATTACTGGCTCTATTGCCTAGATTACGAACAAAAATCTCAATACTTTTTTTTGGCAAACTACAACGTATTATAGTACAATACAAAAAAACATGTTTGAGCTCTGAATGTTGTTCGAACTGGCATGCCATCTGTCAAAGGCCTCACGCAAATAACAGCAGTGCAAATCAAGTCAATGCTAAAGCTCTATGGGGCCAATATACAGGCACTTAGAGCACAGAAACAGACACCCTAATAACACTGTAATATTATACTTATGCTCCCTATTTTTCTTTCACAAAACGCATGTGTCATATTGGGCTCCCTCCTACAAATAGGAATTGAGTATATTGCACTTTGGCATTTTTTTGGTCTGGCTTGTGAACAGAGGGAGCAAATTCGACCCAGCTCCATGTGTGTGTCTGTCTCTGCCCCGAAAATGGCACAGTTGTTAAAGAGGAAAAATACATACAGACGAAAGGGGCTTGGATATCAGATTATCATCAAGTAGCAGCCGATCCTTCTGGTATTTTGTCGAAGATTTGGGTATTAAATCTCCGCTTCAAAGTAGCTAATTATGCTAAGTCCTGATTTCATGGTCACAGCTGCAGTGTATTACCAATCACAACAGCTCGGGGTAGAAGCAAGAGACTAGATGCTGTGGCTTATCTGTGCTAGTATCAATGTCACGGAGATGTACAGCAAAAACATCTGGACTGATAGCTCTACATCGTCTTCATCAGCTTCGACAGGCGCCACATGAAAGCCTCAAATACCATCAAATACCAGCCACTTTGGGCTTTTATCACACAGCTACATTCTCTGGCTATTATCTTCACACCATACGTAAAAACATTATTGACAGTGTTTTGTTCGTTAGGTCTGTCTGACAATAATGAACAGATTTAGATGCAATATACAGGAAAAAGCTGGTAATGGGTACAATTGTTTGTTTTATTATGAGTATAGATCATTAGATATCCAGATCAGGGGGGGGAAATAAAGGTGTTTTTGTACCATTGCAAGACAGGGCCAAATATACTACCTCCAACCATAAGGGGTCAGTAAAGAAACAAAAAGTGTGGTTTTGTGGATTTGTTTTACTATTGTGGAGGGTCTGTAGCTCCAGGTCTGAGCACTATATATTTCAATATATGGCCAGTCCCTTAAAAGGAGGTCTGCACTTTTCTTGCAGTGTGCATCAGTAATGATCAGAATTCTAAAAAACAATGTAATGGTTCATTGTAATTCCTAAGTGGGTGTCCTTTGCAAGCAATAGCCAATAATGTCATCATTATTGCCCATAATCAGGAATCAAAACAAAATATATTTTTCATTTTGCCATTTGCATTTTATCATTGAGGCAATCATCCACGGCAAACATTTCTGGCAGCATTTCACTGATGATATGTCGTGTAAAACCTGATCCTTAGACCGATGCAGAAATAGCTGTGGTCCATTGAGCAAAGCGCATAACAATCACTCAACTTAGTTTCTGTTATAATCTCACATATGTGCGATAGCGTGCAGTGGCTGTGGAGGACCAGGCTCAATCAGGCTAATATTCGTCTTGTATTACTAATGGCAAATAATAACAGGCTAACATAGTGGAAATATTAAGTACAGCTCAGCTCGGTCTCTCTCTTTTGGCTTTACCATAGATACAGTAATAAAATACAGTTATATGCCTATTAGTAACATGGAGACTAGAAACTGTCAGTCACAAGGATCATCAAACACAAGTAATGTTAGCCGATGACTAACCTGGAAAGAAAATCCAAAATTTACTGGCAAAATTAATGGAATAGAACTTAAGATGACGATTATAATTTGATTCCAATATCTTTATGAGCATCTGCCAAGAACGTAAACAGCGTAAACCTACAACGCTGCTACCAAAATCTGACGTAAGCAAAGAAATTTCAAACGTTTAAACCACCCAGGAGTAGAATAATGTGGAAACTAGTGATTTCATACTGTGGACTTTTGGGTTAATACTTTAGGGAATCCAGAAAAAACTGCTGATTGGAACGATCCAGAGTAGGGTGTGGCATCCTTATCTCCGTTACAGGCCATATGCAAATACTATATGCAACAAAAAATCTTAGTAGCAGTTCAAGAAAGACCCTATATAGAACACCTACCTATATAACGGAATTGTATTTAAAGCGTGATATGAAAAGCTTAACATCAAAACAGAATATGTCCTTATTTGAGTTTATTGTCAATCAAAAAGGCAGAACTGTAAAGAATATAATATTTCACTGAGCCTCTACAGTAGCTAACTTTATTCACCTTTGAAATAACTTGAAATTCAACTCTGCAATCAAACTGTAAAAACCTCTCAAGACTTTTCTCCTGAAGTTGCCCGAAACTCAAATAACTTAAGGTTACTTTTCCTAGTATTGCTGGATTTCTATTTAATGGTGGTTTGACATCGCTTCTGAGTCCATAAAATGAATACACTTTGTGTGGGAGAAGATCAAATCATACTTGACCACATGTTCAGATGAAGCACCTCAATTAGCTCAATTTGTTCCTGGAGCGAGATGCGGTGACAGGCGAGACCCAAACCCAAAGCTGATATGTTTTTGATATATTATTATCGGTATAATAAGGATTTTTTTTTTCTTCAGGAGACTTGACATAGCTCCGATAGTGTCCCTTTTCAATCAACGAAACGAAATCATACTTTTGCACCCCTCTAGTTCATTCATGTCATATTTAAAGTGATGGAGTCCCCCCCCCCCGTTGATGGCATATTTCTCATTTAAGCCTAAATCAAAGAGACGTGGTGCCGGACCTCACCGCCGTTCATTACCATCATCGCGGGAATACAGCCTGGCAATTTACCTGAATGAAAATAGGCCCGAGCAGAAGCTGAAATGATCTTTTTAATTATGTCGCCCCTGTGTAGAACCGTCCACCATGCTGTTCGCTAGAGCCGCGGACGCACCAAACCTCATTTCAATATTCGCTTCTCAATCAGACGAGGTGATAAGTATCGGGAAGTGAATAAGTGTTTTGCATGTGAGGAGGTAGGAAAGAGCTTGACGTCTTTGACCAGTTTCCAAACAAATAGAGGCAAAACAGCAAGACCCAGCGACGCGCAAAGTTGACATTGTGTTGATTATCGGACTAAGCAGGTGCCATGAAGTCATTTATCCAGCCTGATTCTCATTTACTTGTGCTTCATAGTGGTTTCATTAGAAAGGCTGAGGCGGAGATGTGATAGTTAATCTGAAAAACAAGTCGCAGATTGAAGATTGCATTTCTAGGAAGTTGCCGGGTCTAATGTGGCCCAGCAGTCCATGTTTGTAGTGAATTATAGATGGATTACAAACATGATGTCGAGCAAGATTAGCTTGTTATCAGTCAATATTGTCCGCGTGTTTATACAACATGCGGACATTGCCGTTTAGCACAAAGTGGACTTGCAAAATGTTCAGGGAATGAGCAGAAAACTTTTGTACTCGAAGTGGAATGAAGACTAAAAAGCATATTAAAATACCAATAATACAGTAAAAGTCAGGCAAGTCAACACATCTTTAAAGAAGGTTATTTTATGTCAAAACATTTTATGTAACACACCTGGATGTGGTTACCCCTGAGGAAGCCCAGACCATCTGTATATTGCCGTATTAACAGTTTGTCACTGTCCATCAGTGTCCCACTCCAAACACTAAACCAACCATGGCTTATTTATTTAATATGAGCATGAAAAATGATATTAACATGGCGTAATGGTGAATTTGAGTTTACGTACAGAGGGCACATCGGGGTGCGTGCGTTGAGTGATGTACATTTTATCACTGACTGGGGACAACGGCTGCGCGGGTCACGGTAACACACTTAGAGAAAAGGAATCAATACACACAGCGGCGTATTTATCTATGGATGCTTTTGTTTTTACAGCACAGAATAAATGGCTCGAGTGACACAGCGCTAGCCTGCACATTATCAACACAGGCAATAAGTCACCATTAAGGCTCATTCCCACAGCAGCCCCCCACCCCACAACCTTCCACTGTGCATGACCCCACGCACCCGATTATTTATACTGAGACTACAGTACAAAACTTTCATTAAAACATCATTTAAATCTTGACTATTTAGAATTTGGTTTAGACTAGGAAGAATAGATGCAAAGGATTCTGGGAAAATATAAAAAAATGTGTGAAATATCAGAGATTTTTTATGTTGTGTCAAATAACAGACACCACGATAGAGGCTGGGAACAATCCTATTGAACCAAACCCCGTAGACCTCAGCTGGCATATGACATTTTGGGGGCTCGTATTATGTTTTTTTTGGGGGGGTGGCTTGTCCGGTTTTACATTAGAAGATTTTTTGCAACTAAACTGAATCATGTATTATATACATTACTTCACCTGTAAAATTGAGATTTTTCTCTCTGGCTCTTGGAAGATTGTCTGTAGGATTTTCAGGATGCAGAATAAACTGCCTCTAGATGTATCTGGACAGACACAATCAGTAAGATAAATTAGGCATTTGCATAAAAAATAAAAATAAAAATTGAGTAGCAATAGTCTTTATACAAAATGCTTGTGAGTACTTGAGATCTTTCCTGCTGCCCCTGCTACTCATCATATTCACTTCTTTGACAAGACACATGCTTCACTGGTTTTATGTCTGACACTAAACCTTCACACACAGACGTCATGTAACAGTATGAGCAGATTATAGTGAGCGTTTGCTGACCCTAGGCCCGCCGCTCGTCATAGGACACCTGAGAAATGCCATATTGAGTTTTGTTAGACGCTCATAAAAAGGTCTAAAAATGTGAAAAACGTGTGATATGCAATGACTATGTTGACTAATGCGATAAAGATATGACAAACTGTATTTGGGTACAGTATATGGTTTGACAAAATAGCTTATTTATAGAATTTATACAGAAATTGGAGATTTTTATTTTAGTTTTTTACTGGATTGAAAGGGATTAAGTGTAAATATAGTTTTTGCAGGACCATAACATTTGCCATAGATTTAGTGTCTTGAACATTACAATACTGCATTAACACATTTGCAACATACAGCCCGTGTCTTAAATCATGAAAGCTTAGTGAATAAATAGGCAGTAAAGACCTATATTGAGAGAAAGAGAGAAACCTGGTGGTGAACCTGATGTTTGCTCCCAGGGGCCTGTTAAAGCTGCTTTGGTCCATTGTGAGAAGCCACCTGAAACCGAGCCAATATAGTGGGTGCTGCTGACGAGGTCCAGGGCTGCAGCGGAGAGCATGATGGGCAGCCTGGGCTAATACTGAGGACTGAGGAGTGAAAGCAGGGCTCCCCCCTCGGCATGTCAGGATCAGATGGATTTTGAAACTGATGCAAACTGGGGAAGAAATAGACGTCGCCTGGGCCCAGCTGCAATAAACATGTAAATTTAGTATTTTGTAGGTAAAAATATATCATCAAACATTATTTCAGACACATGCATGGTCCATTGTACCGAAAATGTAATAAAAATCACCTATTACATATAACATTCAATATACATTTAATAGTCCAACTTGAGGGTATTAATGTACTTTTTTGGAGCTTTTTACAATGTTCTCATCAAAAACCTACTGGGTTGGTTTTCTGAGCCGTTCGCACACGTTTTTGTAATTTTATACTCTCTTGCCACTGCCAGCATTTCCCCACACCTTGAGTTATCTCAATCAGCTTTTATCATTGCAATGGTCAGTGTACTTTGTGGACTTTCCTTACATAATTAGCCATTCTGTGGTACAAAATAGCAGCAGCAATGATTAAGCACCATGTTGAGAGCCTTGGTGTCCAAACTGTCTGTCTGTCTGTATGTATGTAAAGTATGAAATAACAATAGTAACTGATTCAACTTTACAAAACAAGACTTACCTTCAAGAAGAAATTGCTTGTCTGCAGCATGACCTTGCAACATAGAGTAAACTTTCAGGACTAATATCAATGAGCTTGATGAGTCAAATACAAATCATGACCATACCATTATTTTTATTGTAGATATATTGGGCTACAATTAAAAAAGAAAAATGAGGAAAAAAATAAAAGACAATAAAAGGTATCTGTGATCCATATTAAGGTGCAGACCGCAAACCACTGCAGCACAGTATTACAGTATGAGTGAGGAGTTTCAAATGTCCCTTAAACATTTGCTGCAGATTGTGATGGCCCATATTATTCCCCACACTGACAACAGTTCAAAACGCTGTCTTTTTTTGCTCCGCTCTTGCTGGTGCTCCTGCCTCCGTGCTGGCTTTAGATATCCTCATCAAGATGCCTCAAAAAATATCAAACTAAAAAGGGAACAATGCCACCACGCCCCCCAACTTAAACAGCGTTGAAGCTCTGTAAGTGGAGGAAAAACGGCAATAAAGGTTGCATTGCTCCCGATATAAGTCCTCTGCTTATGAGCGTTTGAACACTTTTGACCTTAAAGGAAAAAATCCCTGTTAAATGCTTGTACTTGCCTCAGATTTTGGCTGTCCTGTGGGAACTTCAGAATTATATAAAGGGAATACAATAAAACAACTGATTAGAAAAATAATTTTGACAGAACCCTCCACTACTATGGTTCAAACAATAATATACAATCAGGCACAACATTATGACAACTGACAAGTGAACAACAATTATGCCTTAATAATGGCACCTGTTATTGGGTGGGATATATTAGGTAGCAAGTGCAATTAGATTTTACTTTTACTTTGTGAATGAGGCTCTTGTGTTGCCAGTCCTAAGTATCAAAAGTGGACCAAGGAAGGAACAATGGTGAAACTGAAAGGTGATTCATGGAGAAAAGCTAATGCTGGTTCTGAAGGGTGCCATAAATGCATGGAGCATTGTTGAAAAGGCTTGCATTATAACTAATAATAAGCGGTCGTAATGTTATGCCTGATTGATGTAGTCTTCTGGCCGTACAGCAGCATGATAAGGGGGATCCTTCCTTTAAGGCTTACAATAAAGGACTGTGTAGCTAATATGAATCATGCAACATGGACAGAGTCGAAGTAAGATGTTTAAGGCAGACTTTTAACTTCAGCATGTGCATGTCTATAGTCCACCACAGCCCCTTATTGCCTTTGCAACAGTTGATCAAATAATACCAGCGACCAATACAACGGACAACACAGCATCATATATACATTTCTCTTCTCCATTCTTCACTCTTTTCACACTCTGACATGAGGTAACGTATGGCGCCCAAGTGCAATGCTCAATTGTGCTACATGTACAAAAAAAGAAAAACAGAAAAATTGCCTGAATGCGAAAGTAGTCTGCTTTGAAAGACACAGGACTATTTTTTCATCAGCACAAAACATCTCCATTATCAATTTAAAACATACAAGGTTGGGTACTGATGCCACTTACAAGAGGCTTACATTATTTTTACACAGACAAAGAAGTTGGTGTGGCACCATCACATTCTTTTAGTTAATCCCTCCCTTCTCAATTACTTTACATTGAAGGCCAGATGCACTCAAAATGATTAAATTATTGTATATTATATTGTAGTGTCCAGCTTTCATTGGACAACAGGGGGCGACACCTACTTGAGAAATAATGACAGATTGCACTCCATGTAGACAGTGACAAGATCACTTCAAACTCCATGCTGTCAGTGAATTCACATTTAGGTTTTTCACATGTAGCTGATTCACATGGTTAACGGGGGGCCACAAATAGCACAAGTGTGGCACCATTTTAACATCAGCTTTTGGCAAACAATAAAAAGAGAGCCCAGTCTCGAGTGAGAGTAAATGTTAAACATCGTGTTTTACAAAATTGGTTTGGCCAAGATAGAATTCTAACATTAAACCACTAACAATTAACCCGGAATATACTATTAAATGCATGTCCTGAATGCATCCAATGTCATAGGGCAGCTGTGGCTACAGATATAGCTAATCACCACCACTGTGACTGGTGTGAGTGAATAATGCGTGTGTGTGTCTAGAAAAGTGCTACATAGAACCACCATTTGTATATAATATATTTTGCTGTAAATCAAAGTCAAATTCTAATTCTAATGCCTGAACCTTTTTATAGTAAGTAGTTTTACAACAGTGTTGTGTGTTTACAGGTGTGTATTTGAAGACAAGTGTCATTGACATTCACGCTGAGCTGATGACTGTCTCTCACTGAAAAGGCACATCACAGAAGTGTTAGAAAATAGGTTTGTGATGGTTGGAGCATAGAGCCTACAGCATGTGTCACTGTCCTATAGTTAGTGGAGTGTTTGTGAATAACACTTTGAGTGCAGTGTCCAGTGAGGTAGAGGCACCTTGGGGTGGGACCAAACAATATATATTTTTTGTATGTTCAGATTAAGTATTTGCTTTGAAATACAAAAACTGTAGCTTAAAATGTAGAGTGCAATCTGATTACCTTTGCAAGCATTCATATCAATTTGATCGTCGGCAAATCGAGATAAAACCAGGCGTACGCGCTTCATATCTCCCCCCAAAGTAACCAACCTCAAGTACGGGCGGGGAGGACAAAAAAACAAAAAAAACACGCAGCTCTCCTTTACAGCGTGATGGCTGACAAACAGGACAACCAAAACCAAACAGATTTCCAAAAAAAAGTCAAATAAAGAGGTATTATAGTTACAGTGCAAAAAAGTTGAGAAATTCAAGCTTAATACAAAAAAAACATAGCACCAAACAAAAAAAATAAAATATAGACAAGAAAATGCATGCAATTAACTGAGGTATTCGAGTGAAAAGGGCTTAACTGATGAGAATACAGAACAGTTAGCAAAAAGCAAAAATCTGAAGAGCCAGAAAACAGGGCTGGTATCCTTACATTTTCAAGGAGTCTTCAACCTTATTGTGTCACATCTGTGGTAGCTTTGGTAGGTGCGGGATGTTGAGGACAGTAATGCATTAATGCGTTGAAATGAATTGGCCTGTGTTCGAAAAGTGTCCAATTAGTAAAAAAGTCTGCAGCATATTTTTTTTTTTTTTTTAAACACAAGTCAAATGTCTTTCTCTTAATATAGTTTATCAAAACTGGATGATTCATTCTCTGGAAAGACAGCGCACAAAATAGGTTAGACGTTAGATTGAAATGAGTGAATATTATCGCTTCAACCTCCGTTCTGGTATCAAAACATGAGAAACCAAAAAATCACCAAGATATAATGCCATAAAAATCTCGCTCTTGCACACATTCTAGATATAGAATCCATAGATTTTTAAAAACACTTATATTTGAAGCCATCCAGTTTGTCATGGTTTATACATTAGCTACAAGAACATGCAACCTCAAAGTCAAGGTTATTCAAATCTAAATTACAGTAACTGGGAATGTTGACAATTGCGATCCGTTTGCATGACAATGAGGAGAGGGGGGCCTTAGCAGTTGAAGGCCAACAATATCTTGAGATTTTTTTTTTTTTCTTTTAATTTATATACTTTGCTACGCATTGGATTTTGGTGATCACAAAAATCTTCAGAATAACAGGATCCTAATGGAATAAGTGCAAAAATTATTAATAAAAAAAACATTTCAAGACAGAGGTGCCACCTGGTTTTTTGCTCCAGTGGTTTCTGTTGTTTGCCAGGTTTCAAAGCGGACTGGCACTAGTGCACAGGCATGAGGAGTTTAGCGTTTTTATGTTTTTTTTCCTACATATTTTGATTGAACTATTTACAATCTAATACTACATGATAATAATAATAAGCATAAGCCTCATCTCACAAAGAGGTGAACAAAAACAAAATGGAGGAATAGACATTTGCAACCTGACCTGACTTTTTTTTTTGTTTTTTTTTGTTTTGTTATGTACACTTTGCTAAACGTTAATAAAGCACTCATGTGATTACCAAAGCGGGGGAAAGTAAAGATTGTGTCAGCGCAAAAAAACAAAAACAAAAAAAAAAAAGCAAATAATCCGATGTGAAATCTGTTTTGAGATCGTCTTGTTTCTTGCTGCATCTCCACAGTGTTCCCTGGCTGCCTTGGTTGCGCCATCATAGGCTGAATAAACAGGGCTAGCTAATGTTGCGGCGCTAGCATCGCGCTGAAAAGGAAGTTGATGCCCTTTTCATGTGTTAGCGCCGTTAGCTTAGGTGCTAATGCTGGGAGCTCAGTTGTTTTGGACCTGAGGTTGATTGGCTTTGAGACTGCGCAGCGCTCGTCGGGCCGCGGCGGACTTGGCGATCCTATAGCTGCGGCCCACGCCTTTGAACTTGCCCTTTCCCACCACCTCCACCGTCACTCGGACTTTCCCGTCGTAGGTTCTCTCTGCAGGGCTGGACACACGAGAAACCAGGTAATCAGAAACTAGAGACTTAATACAAGCAACAGAATATGACGATAAATAAATGCCAATAATGTTATAGTGATACATAAGCGGAAACTGTACATCAGGGGTGTCCAAACTATGGCCCGGGGGCCAAATGCGGCCCGCAGAGCAATTTTTTGTGGCCCTCAGGATTACCTCTCGATTGGCTTTACTGCATTTGACTCTGCATAATCCAAGTCCACTTTTCTGTGTGGTTATTGTTGTAATATATAGGGACAATAAGTGAATAAACTTGAACCTGAACATAAGTGAAGTCAGAAAACAGATACAACTGAAGGGGACTTTTGATGAAGCGAAATCGGTCACCTCAGTGGCCCTCCTCCGTATACATTTCTGACATGTGGCCCTCAGTGAAAAAAGTTTGGACCCCTCTGCTGTACATGGTCTTGGTAAGTGTTGCTTTAGTCTCATTTGTAATCCGTGCTTGGTGTGTCAGACCAAAATTTAGCCCTGGCCAACAGAACTGGTTTAGTCTGGTTTAGTCTTTATTAAGTTTGACCAGTAAATCCAGGCCATTGCATGTTCTTAAAAGTTTGTTTATATTTTACTTTGTCTATGGTAAAATAAAACCTTACATATTGCATGTTTTCTAATATTTGACAGGCCTATACTTGTTGCAATGATACCTGAACTTGGCAGTTTCTGGTTCCATCTCGAGCAGTTCTCTCACTGGAGAGCGTGGCACGTTGGCGGAGAATTTCTCTGTAAAGTGAAAAATTACATGGTTTATATATATTTTTCAGCCAAAATGTTCTATTAAACATTTTAGCCGGTTTTCACCCAGTCACTGATTCGATTCATAATACTCTGCCTCACCTATAAGTGGCCTCATCATCGGATAATACACCTGCCACACAGTCTCCAGCGACATGCCGCTGTCCATGTAAACAGCGCCAGCTAGAGACTCAAAAATGTCCCCCATCGCTTTGGGAACCTCAATATCTTCCTCCTTCTCTTCATCCTCTTCAGAGCGTCGTAACTGAACACACACCAAAACTTGTCAGATGATTGAACACTTACAAAAGTATTGAAAAGAAATTACTTGACATTAAATCTAACAGTTTGTAGCATCTTACAAGTGTATTTTTTATAATGTTAGTGTTGAACGTAAGGCAGTGAATGGGTCCATATTACTGTAGCACATGTCCTTATTTCTTTCAGCTGGATTTTAACTTTGCATGTGTATGTGCTGTGTCCTGAAGGCATTAAAGTACCTCTCAAACTGAATGAGCGCAGATCTGGTGCCAAGATAGCCATTTCCAGCCAAATTAAATCCAACTGCATTTTCTCTTTAGTAGTGAAATCATTGGAATATGAAACAGATTCATACAAGCTGACAGCCCTGTGTTACTGAGGCAGGTCTTTTTGAAAATGTGGACTATTATTTAAAATGCAAAAAAAGGACTAAAACAGCAAAGGTTAGATTTTGTTAAAGGGACAATATTATGGACTATTTTATGGACTATATTATGGACTATATTATGGACTATATACAATGGACAATATTATGGACTATATTATGAACTATATCATGGACTATATTATGGACTATATACAATGGACTATATTATGGACTATATTATGGCTTTTCCAACTTTTCAGATCGTAAGAATTTGGTATTTTTCCATAAAATTCTGTTACTTTCCCTCAGCTAACAAAGGCCTTATTAGGTGCCCCATCAAGGCCCTCGTTCCAACTGGCCATGCCTACTTTGAAACCATAATCAATGCTATACAATAACTTTCTGTTCCTGAGTAGGTCAGCTCCTCAGCATATAGGATTACTCAAACATGTTTATGTATACTTCTATGTTCATTTGAAAAACCTGGAACCCACCTCAGAGTCCATTCCCTGCATCTCATTCTTCTCGAGCTGAAACTGCACAAAGTCATCGATGACGTGGAAAAGTTCCGGTGAGATGGCCTTGAAGTACTTGTGGTAGTCGTACTTGACGGCCAGAGAGGCAAAGATGGTGTTGTTGACGAGTGCCGATCGTAGGTCGGTCAGCACGCCGGGGGAGTGCTGCCGCGGGTCTTCATAAAGGTGCTTTGTTATGAGGTAGTCTAGAATTGCATCACCAAGGAACTCAAGCCGCTGGTAACAATCTGTACAAGAGAAATAGTAGGGCAAAAGTAAGACAAAATCCAGAGTCAAAACTAAACTAGGCCTGTGCTGTCGTCCCCGACAGCAAGGTGTATATCGGCGAAAACGACCCCATACGTCTGCCCCGTACGTCTGCCCGTACGTCTGCCCCATACGTCCCCATACATAATGTTTATCAGACATTTGATGCTGCTGTCTCTCCTCAATACAATACAATACAATCCAAACCTGTAATGGTGTTGTAATGGTAGGAAGCGTGGGTGAAGGCTTGCAGGAGGTAAGCCTTATTCTGGAAAGTGTAGTTGATCTTCCTCTCAAAATTCTCGAAGCCAGAGATGAGATGGTTAAGGGTGCGTTCGGCATCAGGATGGTTCAGCATGCAGCGGGGCGGGATCTTGAGCCAGCCGTAGCACTGGTCCAGGGTCATGATGATCGAGGTGTGGGGGCTCAGCAAACATGCCCCTGACAGAACCGACCGTTCCAGTGGCAACACCTGATGACAAGACAACTGTAAATGCTTCTCTACTACATCCTGCATATACTTAAGAAACAGACTTCAGATTTCACTTGTGTGTGCTGGGATTGATTTTGCGTCTGTGAACCATTGTAACTCAATCGGTTCTGGAAATACTATACTCTTAGGCAGCCACAGCCAGCTTCTGGTTCAGACATGGTTCAGAAGACGTTTTCAGTATGTGACATTAAACATGAATGCCGTGAGACTGATTCAGTGTGCTCTTTATCTTCTACTGGGGCTAAGCCATATGGACAATATATGATGCATGAAAGTATGTTTATTCACAAATTTTAATTGGACTTCTCCCTTCATAATTTCCACATCCGAGTCAGTAACCCTTGTTTGTGACAGTGATCTCACCTTGAGACCCAGAGAGCAGAGGAACATCTGGGCAGACCTCTCTCCACAGCTGGTCAGGTAGCAGCCTAGCAGAGCCTCTACACAGTCTGCGATGCTCTTGTCTGCGATGCACTGTTCCGTGTGAAGGTCGTAGGAGATGGACTGTTTACCGAGCTCCGCGCCGCAGTTCTCCTCCGACGGATTCCAAAAACCCACCACAAAGTCATCCTCCTCACCCGCTTTACTCGGGTCCAGGTAGCACATGGCGTCCCACGAGCTATAGTCGAACTCCTCTGTAGACGGGCCACTGTGCGTTGGTTCTGAGGAGGGGTAGTGGGCTGAGCTGTGGTGAGGGGGCTTCTTTGGGGCTTTCCACTCGTAATGGGACTCTCCACAGGGGGACGAGCCTGGGGGTGGGGTAGGGGTGAAGGTGCTTAGGGAGATCTTTTTACCAAAGGCACCGGATCCAAGCAGCATGTTGTCAATGAACTTGATGTGCTCCTTGTAATACTCCAAGTCGTCTTCCATGTTGACCTCATCCTTTGGCTCGTCCTTCAGCATAAGCTCACTGTCCTCTTCTTCACAATCATCGTCATCATCCTCATCCTCATCCTCATCATAGTCCATCCCAGGCTGACCATTGGACAGGACGTCCTCTTTGGGCTGTGAGAGTACAGAAACATAAGCCAAGAACCACTAAGTAAAAACTATTTAAAAAAAAAAAAACTTCCAGGGCAATAATTCAATTGTTAGTCATTAATTCAATTAGATCATAATCAAGTAATGGTCAATTCAATTTCAAAAGATAATGTAAAATATAAAACTTTAAAAATATCTTCAGTTGCTGGCTATATACATTTTCCTCACTAGTTGATATACAGCTAAGGTGGGTATGATGCACCAATTTTCAGAAACTCTGTGGCCTCTGTACCCACAGCAAGAAGTAACAGCTCCTAGGACTAAGACACTTAAAATCTTTGTTTCCGTGGTTTGATGTAAATTATGATAAATTCGCCCTCTACATTTAACTACTGAGCTAATCATGTCATTTTCTTTAATATGTTTGTCTTGCGTTAAAAGGCATATTATATCAATTTTGTGCAGTAGAGGCATTACATGTATTTTCCTTCCATTTATAACAGGAGTATAGGATTACAAACCAAAACAAAACCATTGGCAGACAAAGTTAAAGCCTGCCCTCTAGTGGTCTAGTCACGTCGGAGCAAAGCCAATGTAGAGAGCGTCCTAGATTTACTGTGCACACCTCATCTGAATCCACTTTGTCTGTGCTGCTCTTATCCTGGTTGACCACATAACCAGGAGGCAGCCAATTCACAGGGGGGTCGAAGATTGACACCACCATCCGGCTGGGCAGTCCCTTCTTCTTCCCAAGGCGGTACAGGTTACAGTTGCTCACCTTGACAATGCATATGAAAGAGTGATTACTCAATATTAAACACACTATTTTTAAGTATTTTCAACATATGTGACTTTAATCAGACAACAATAAGCATATATCTCAGAAGAATGTACCGTTATGAATATTTCCAGCTCATTTTGGGCTTACACCCCAGATGGGGATTCTATGCAATACTTCATGCATGACAACATTACAAGTATAATCTAGTGTCTATTTCTGACCTTCTTACTGCGCATGTAGCTGAGGCGGCCCTCGTGGGCGTCGGGATAGGTGCAGAACAGGTATGTGGTGATGGCGTGCTTTAGAAAAGAGTCTCCAAGCATCTCCAGCCGCTCCAGGTTGAAACCGTCGCTGGCGTTGGACAGGGTCAGGGCCTGCAGGATGAGCCCCGGGTTGGGCCCCAGGCTTTTGGGAGAGTCTCCTGCCTCGGCTCTTGTCTGGGCAACGACAGTGAGGTCAGGACAAGGTGCTGTGAGAGCGATGGGACCCGTGGCTGCCCGGCTGCAGACTGAGGTAGTTTGATTGGTGTGGTCTGAGGTCCTCCCTGGTGTACAATCATCTCTAGGCTGAGGAGAACTCGAGCTGGGCTGCACAGGAACTGAGGTAGTGACTTGTATTGATTCAGGGCTCAGCAGCTCAGCAGGGCTGGGCTCAGAGCGTTGGCAATTGTCAGATTGTTGAAGGTGCTCTTCTTGGTGGCCTTTGTCACAGAGAGTGACGGTGGCAGTGCCGTTTATTAGGTTCCTGGTGCAGGTCTCATCTGGATTAGAGTCTATGGGAGGTCCATGACCACTTGGTTCGGATTGACAATCTGGGTCAGAGCTTTCAGTTACCTGGTGATTACAGTGTCCATCTTCATCCTCCGTACAGGATTCAGGACAGGAGATAAACGTTTTACTGTCAATGGATCTTTTCCAGCCAAAGTCGAGGTTTGAATATCTGTCAGAGACATAAAAATAAAATGTTTTTTTTTCTTTGCATTTATCTAAAAAGGAAATGAAAATTGTTAAAATACAAAACATGATTTGATTGTATATAGTGATCACTTTTAAAGAGGCTGTATCCATTTGTGCAGTGTTGCCAGTAAATACCTGAAGTCAGGAGGGAGGGTCCGGGAGCCCACTCCAGCTTCACTGGCGGTCTGAGATCTGAGCTCCTCTGCAATCAGCAGACAGTGGAGGCGGTACAGGATACTGGGCAGACACACAGCTTTCCTCCACAAGGAAGCAGGAATGGGATGAATGGCACAGAGCTCTGGAACGAGAATCTAAAAAACATACATTCCTATTAGAATCAGAGACAAAAATATTTGTAGTCTTTCACATTCAAATCTAAGGATAGCAAGACAAGCAGACCTGTTTATTCTGCAGACTTTCCCACTTGGCCTTCCTCTTCTCTGCACTGCTTAGGGGCAGAGCTTTACCTTTCTGGTTCAGGTGTCGAGGGGTTAACAAGTTCAGTCTGAAAAAATACAATAAATATTTTAAAACCTATATTTGAGAGGTACAAGTTAACCTAAATACACACATTGTTTTAAGTGACTTTTTGCTGACCTGGAAGAGGTGTGGTCTACATCCAGCAGAGGTTGGTTGAGGTTGGACAGGTCCAGGTTGTACTTGGTTTTATAGTACTCAGCAAATGTCTCATACTCCGGTGAGGGGAACTTACTGAGGGGTGTTAGGTCTGTGTACACATCAGCGACGTAGAAGCGGTGAGGCTGGTCAAAATTACGATACCTGAAAAAGAAGCACAGGTCTGTCAGAAGTCCCAGCCACTTACTGCAATAATGCATAGTTAGCATCATTCTTCAATACCTTGGAATGATGACAGCATCCTGGTAGTCCTCCAGTTTAAAGGTGAAGGGGTTCTGCTTGGTGTACTGCGTGGTAGGAATGCCAGTGCGGGCCTCAGACTTCTCAATGTCCTCCATGAACTTGAAGTCCATGTCTAGTGTGTTGGACTCATCAACTATAAGGAAGGATAAGTCAGCAATTATACAAACATAACTGTTATGTGATTTGTTTGTATTTATTTTTTTACTCACCAATATTCAGAGGTAGAACACAGTATGCAGAGTCAGAAAACATGGGCTTGAACTCCAGCGCCGGTTTCTCCAAACGAAGGATGTGGGAGAAGATGTACTGGTGAAGGCGAGTTATCAGGTCTAACTGGGCAGCAGTGAGAGTGAATCCAGACTTCTGCAGTTCAATGGAGATGGTAACTTCACCAGAGCGAGTATACACGGGAAAGTGGGGAATCTAGACAAAACAAAGTGTAATGATTAGCAACACCACATCTATTATAACAGGGAAAGGCATATAAATGTCATACATACTCGAGGTATGGATTTGGCAGTCAGGATGCCGAAGCATCTGGTGGTGTCCTCTGGAGGATACAACTTCCTTCTACGGAAGTTTAGCTCATCAGGTAGAGGGGTTGTGAGAACCATCCCAATCACATACAGGTGGTAGGTCTGTCCCAGTACTGCATAACTGTCCCGCAAACACACTGGTATCTAAAGGAAAGTGCACAAAATAACTTTAAAATAAGCATTTAAAACATCCAGCTGTTCTACATTCAAATAAATGTGGAAATATAATCTCTCACGGCTTTAGGGTAACACTGCCTCCTCTTGGTAGAGCCGGGTCGTCCTGGGACACTGGTCTCTTCCTCATCGTGAAGGTCCAGCTCCTCTTCATATTTGACTGTCTCCTTCCCGACTGGCATGAGGTGATCATCGAGCTCACCTAAAACAAAGAGAATATTTTGAACACATGTACAAGGGGCTTAAAGTAACACATTGTAGCAGCGGAATATCTTTGCCTTTTTACCTATTTTATGAAGCTTCTCACAACACACTAGTGCAACTGCTTTCTCTGCCAGTCTGGCACAGTTCATCAGAGGACCCTGTCAGACAACATAATCACATTAGTGGGTATGTAGTCAGTGAATTAGTAGGGAAAAAAAATCTAAATAAAATATTTCAACGAATTACCTTAACAGGAACTCGCAGTGGAGAGTTGATGGGTAAATAAAGCGTGGACTGGTAGCGTCCATCTTTAGTCTCTATTGTTTTACACTTTGGTGCCAAGTGTGTAAAAGGATCACTGGGCAGCCGTGCACAGTACCTTAGCAAGAGATAAAACATTTCATTTAGGACTAGAAATAAAGTACACCACATGCAAACATACAGATAGAGTCTCCTGTGGTAGTGATTGCATGATACCTGTTGATGTGCCCAATGGCTGTGTTGATAGTAACTCTGGGACCCCCATCCTCAGTTCGGAGCACATACGGCGGGAGGATGTTATCATCGTCCAAAATCTGTTCCACCTCAAACTCACTCACCTCCACCGACTTGGAGCATTTGTTTCTTAAAATCTATTAAGATAAAATGCCAATGTTAAGAACTGGCTCTCTTAGATACAACTTAATTTGCTACAATACCTTCTCTATGGCCTTGTAGGTGGTGAGATCTGCTTCAAAGGTTTTCGTTCGCTCACTGTCAGCTAACATGATGTAGTTAGACACAGGGGCCCGGGCCCTTCCTTTGGACTGGACATAAGACCTGTACTCTGTGGGAAGGTCAAACCTAACCACCAGGTTACACTTGGGAATATCCACACCCTCCTCCACGATGCTGGTGGCAATTAATAAGTTGGTTTCATGAGCTCTGAACTTGCGGAGAACCTGTCAAAGACAATAATTTAGATTATTTCAGACAGGTTATAGCAAATAGATTTACTACATATTTTGAGCAATATTGAGTTTTCTAATGTTTTTATTTAATCAACATACCTCCTCTTGTTTCCTGAACTCTACCTCCATCTGTTTGTTTCGAGGCTGGTTCTTGCCGATGCTGTGGCCTGTGATGAAGTTGCTGCTGATGTAAGCGAGCTCTGGGTCCTGTTTTCCAGCCTCTTTAATAAGACTGACAAGAGATAAATGTTCAATTACTATGAGAGGAAACTATACAGGTTCAATCCTTTTATCGGCTATTTATTTGTATTGTTGTTAGTAGGGGTGTAAATCGCGGGTTTTGTCACGATACGATATCATATCGATACAAAGAACCACGATACGATATTTGCCGATATCTTGAAGCCTACTGTGATTCATTCACGATACATCACGATATAGTGCTCTACGATCGATATAGAACAATATCCTGATTTATAACAATTCATACGCAAAATCAACAAGGTACTGCAAACTCTTTATTTAGGCAATTACAAGAGTATTGTAGTATACAAAGTGCTTATTTTAATACAGAACTTTAACAAATTCACATATTATTTCCCATTTAAGTAAAGAATAATGAATATTCTTTTTTTTTTTTAAATACTTTTAAACTTTAATGTGCATTACTGAACTATTTCATTACAAAACAAAAATAAGTTCTTTAAATGAATGTAGTAAACATTACACCTTGACCATATGTTCTAATCCAAATGCAAAAAAAAAAATAAACATTCTCTTGCAATACCAGAGAACTATAAATAAAATATGGTGTTATTTGACTCTTCTATAAAACAAAAATAACTTTTTTATAACTCTTTATAGAGAATTTTAACATTACACCTTGTCTAGTCTTTGAACTGTTCAATATGGCCAACAATTCAACATGTAGTGCAAAATCAAAAGTAGTTTGTCACATGTTTGTTTAACGATTTATCATAACGAATGATTTGAAGACCAAAGGGGAGCGAATTTCCTCGTCTTCTTGGACACTAGCCATAGCACCCGCCCAGGAGCTGCGTAGCTGCCGGCTCCACTTTCACGTGCCCGCTCACAACACGCCGCGCGCGCACTGCTCCAGGAAAGAGGAAGCAAGCTACAATGAACTGGATTTCAAAA
>JAVQKC010122896.1:0-11261 GCA_036025475.1 Philypnodon macrostomus
CCCCCCGTGATTTACGCCTATGGTTATATCTGTTACAAATAGGTCTTCAAATGGGGCCAAAGGACACATTTCTCTGAAGCACAAGGATCAGAAGTCCACACAGCTCTGAATGTTCCACCAACACAACCCTTTTAACTGTCACATGTGAAAAAAGCATTGGTAACAGCAGCAGATGTTCCTCGGTGATGAAAAACCTACAGCAGAAGGAAGTGCATTCCAAATAAATATATAGATGTAAAGTATAATATTTTTCCCCTAGCGACCATCACCAAGAGAAGCTTATGTTGGCAATGCTGACTTTTCTCACTACAATAAATGAATCTAAGACAAATACAGTACAAGAGTGAGGTATAGCCCTGCTCTATTTAGAAAGCACATTTAAGACTTACCCAGCAATTTTTCAGCATTTTGCCAGTGAATGTGTGAATCAAGCCAGAACTGATTTGCTGGGTAAATTTGATCCAGCAATTTTCTGGGTCAAGACCTAGTGACATTACCGACAGTTTACTGGGAACACTCTAGTGCTCTTGGCCAATAGGAATGCGGCTATTCAGCTCACATCCAATTTTGGATTTATCACTCCCTTGTATCAAAATTGTTCAAAACTATCAGTAAATCTCACACAAAGACACGCACTCGCTTTTTCCTCTCTCTCTGCTCGTCCCTCCTCTCTGTGTGGAGAGGAGCCTGAGCGCAGCACACACATGAACCCTCTGGTCTTGGTGCTTAAACTGCATTTAACCAATTTCAATATCCCTCACATTTCTCTTTGTGATAGTAACAATCAGAGATCGTTCAGTAGGTTATATGTGCAGAACTTCACTCTGTCTAACATTAAAAAAAATAATTATCTGCAAGAAATGTCTGAGAGAATGGTTGCCAGGTCTGACAAAAAACAGTCCACTGAGATAAAGCAAAAGAATATATATATTTTTAGAGCCCAATCGCTTAGCCCAACATCCCTCCCAAAACTGTTGATGAAAATTTTAAAATGTTCAGAACCTAATAATAATTTTATTATGCATCAATATAATGTGCCTTCATAACAGTATTTTGCAGCCTATAGGTTACAATTAGGCTACTAAATGTCCCAGGTCCAGTTAATGTGGTAGAGTTTAGTAGTGCCATTTGGTTGTTGTGTATTTGAGAGAGACAGACAAAGAGAGTGAGTGTGTGCAAAATACCTGCCCCCTTCTTGTATAGGTCTAAAAGTGTCTAAGTATTTAATGTAAATCTCCTGAGTGTGTGTCTGTATGGGCACTAGTCGTGCTCGATGTGGCTCTTAGCAGTCCCTCCGGGGGAAAAATTGTCTCTTTGTCCCCGACTGGTTAGCCACCCCTGCTCTAGTGTGGAAAAATGTCGGAACATTTTATCTGAGGTAAGTTGAAGTAAACACAAACTATTTCAGAAGTACATCATTTTCATAGGCTGCTCCATCACTTTGACAGTTTTCTGAAGTTTGAAGGCAGTTTGTCTGTTTGTAAAGACTGACGTGTAGCAGTTGGTGTAGGTTGTATATCTCAGATGGTTAAAACGTCCAAAATAGCTAACAGGAGGGCAGCTCTAAATGAAGTGATATTGTGTAATGGCTGTGAGTCCTGCAACAGAACAACTATAGGCCCTGGACTTTCAGACAGAATCACTGTCAGAAGTGGGATAATCACACTTTAACACTAAAGTTGTTAATATTATTTTTTAATTGACCATAATATAATATTTATGTTAGGCATTATTACTGTAGGTACAACATGTTTTTCTTTATTATTATTAATTTATTTGTATAAGGGCCTAATCAGGGTAAATGACTCAAGTACTTTGTCCCCTTAACTTCTCACGTCTGTGTGTATCTGAGTTGCTGCCCTCCCTCTGCCTGATGGGGGACGCTGCATCCTCATCTCTCCTCTCCGTCCTCAGGAAAAACATGCTTACTGCATGTAACACACAGGTAATCTCTGGGTAAAGCAGTTTTTACACTACACGCTGCGCAAATACGTTATGTCAATCAGTCATAGCAGTATGAACCTCCTGGACTATGGCCCAATACATCACGCACGCAGGAAAGCTGAAATAAGGGACGGTGCAGGAAAAGAGTGTGTGTATTTTTTTGGTTTGGCAAGTTTATCATTTGGGGGGATCACTTCAGTGATCACAGGGCAAAGGGGCAAAGGCTGTGCTTTTTATTCTGGTTCTGGGTCAACACTGTGCTTTTCGCTGATGAAATGATGAATGATTTGAAATCCACTATTTAATAAATAGAAATTGTATTGTATAGGGGTATTACTGGGCAAATGCACTGAGCGACCGAACCATGATTGCCCTGAAACAGAAAGTACTGCGCACCAGATTCCTTTGTAATGACACTAAGGCAGTTTTCAGACCATTTTTGTGTCACATTAGATTCAATACTTACGTAAAAATTGGGTTTTGTGAAAGGAACTAACAGCAGAATCAGGCCTTTGGGCGTGGCATTGCTATCTTTCTTGAAGACTGAAATGGAAAATACAATTTAATCCCAAAAAGTGGATCATATAGACATATATTTATATATAATATCATGAAATCAAACATACAGTGTACTGAAGGTGTCCTACTGTTAGACAGCTCAGGATGAGCATGTGTCATTTTAAGTCACAACCTCCCAAAATAGACCCCTCTTCCTCCTTTAGTTTGCTCTTCCCTGTTAATTGTCACTGTGAAGATGAGCAGTGAGGCCTCCTGCTGTGTGTGGAAATCTGAGTCAAACTGAACACCTCTGGTGACTTCACCTCATCTGTGGCACATTTGACTGTTTCAGACAGATAAGATAGGCATGCAGCAGAAAAAGATGTGCTTAAATCACTCTAATGCCTGTTGTTCTTTGCTGAAGTTCTGCTAGCAGATGTGCCCGGCAGGCAATTAAAATCTACAAAGTTTGATTTTGAAGAGCCTGTCATAAGCATCAGTGTTTCTCCGGGTCATTTCCTTCACCCTGCAGTTACCATAAGATGGCTTTGAACTGTAATTTTGTTGCCAGGAAAGGGAAAGTGATGCAGCCACTGCTTCCTCCAACAATAAGACACCTTGAAAAAATATGGATTGAAATAAAAATGTAGAAATCCCTCATTGTATAGTCTGTAATCTCTTTGCAATGTTGACATTAGTGTTATCAATAATTGTCGAGATGACTGGAACAGCAAGAGATGGGGGCCATGATGCTGTGGTGTCAATTTAATTTCTAATCTTTAGAGAAATATTGTTATTGTAGATGTGAGTGAGATTGTTGTAATGTGTCGACAGTGATGATGATTTGGGTAATGGGACCCACCCAACAACCACAGCCAACTTTAAAACAATGGGCATCTGCTCCCCCTCCCCAAAATTCCTCTGAAACACCCCATGAGCGCCCAAAACAGCTACATGCAAATCAGTGAGCATCTGTGAGTGAGGAGGGAACAGGGTGGAAGACCTTGAAGGACCAGAGACCAGACCCTTTCAGGTTCAAACCTGCTACAGACAAGGCCCTGCTATAGGCACCTCGGGGTCATTGTCCCCATATCGTACTGTTCAGTATGTCTGTGATCCATACCATTATTGACAACACTAACGCCAACACTAATAGGAGATTACAAGCAGGAAAGAAATATGTATGGTGCCCCTGACAGTCAGGAATTTTTACATTTCATGCCATTCCCCGTGCTTAGTAGGGGTTATAGCCTATTTGTGGACAATTTCTATTCAAAGATTTGGCAGATTTCCAGTCCGTTCGGCTGTTGTGGAACCACACGAAAAAAATCCACTTTCCAGTTTCCTTCTCCACAAGGAGCTGATGAAGAATGCCACCCACTGCGCGCTTTTAGAGTTTATAGAGAGAGGCTTTCAGAGCAAATGCTGGAGTTTGCAGAGGGCTCAGTGGCTGAACCTATTCCATCATCCGCTGTACTGTCAGTCTGCATGCCAATACACTACAGCAGTGGGAACGCATAGAGATGCACTGAACACTGACTCACATTGAGGTCAGCCCTTACTGGTGGAGCTCATGAGGCTTGGTGCTGGGTGTGGGTGCTCAGGGGGATGTTCCTCGTGACACCCCTTTCCTGCTGACGCTGGTAAAGCCAGATTAGTGTGTTTAATATTACGTAAGGATGGAGATCAAGGAATGTGCCTTTGAGGCACAGAGCTTCACTTCACTGAACCAGGACTCTACACTGGTGTTACTGTACATGTCACTTAATCCAGGTCTATTTGTTGGCTTTGTTTTGGAGAAGAGATGAACTAGTTTGATGTTCAGATATAAATGTCATACTTTGTGGTTGTGGAGTCCAGACCTTGGGCCATGCAGAATAAATACTGTATAACAACGAGTGACTTAAAAGTATTGTCCTAAAATAAATTAAACCTATTTTTTCACTCTTTCACAGCTGGTTGAAGCATACCATCAATCTGACCAAACTTCGTTTAATTCATAAAATTAAATCATTGATCTCTGTTGAGCTGTCCAACCCAAGCAGCAGCTCTAGGGCAGACAATCGCGTTCAAATTCTTACAAGGCTAGGTGGGCAAAAGTGTTTGGTCTAAGGATGTGGGGATCGGACCACCAACCTCCTGATTAGTGAGCAAACAGCTCTACTTCTTGAACATCTGCTTAATTTAGGCTTTAAATTGTTCCTTGTAGAATAATCAACATAAACAATCATTAAAACGGGGCTCTAAGACATGCTTCACAAACATTGTCAAACCAACAGAAGACACTGGGCCTCAAGCATGCACATGTTCAGTACTGTTCTTAAGCGGTTCCAATGAAGATTTTTGATATTCACCAATGTTTTCTTAACTGCAAAAGTTCCAACGTTAAAGTAGCAGTACCTAATTCTGACAAGGAAAAAATGTAATAAAAAAGTCTATGTGAAGGTTTGAATAATGCAACGCCTCTTCCCATTCTCAACCAGGATTTATCAGAATAATCAGCAGCTGTGAATTTTTGTGAATTTTTTTTTTAATTTTGTGAAATTCTGTGAAATTCTGTGAAATTTTGTGAATCAGCTCACTCACATTATTCCTGCTAATTTCTAGTTTTTTGTTTAATAAACAATGTTTCAACCAATCAGAGTGTGTGATTGGTTGAAAAAGTCCCCATCTGAATAAAGGCAATTGTATAAACCCACCACCGCACTGCCACGTGAAATGGAAGTTCATAAAATTTCATTAATGTAAACTTAAAAAAAAAAACATCTTGGAGCTCACATTAAAATATGTGCAGCGGACAACAGCGATGAAGACATGGATGTGAGGAAGAGTCTGTCTGTCAGAACGACGACAGAGGTGAGAAGCCACACACATTAGTGCTTATGGATGTGCCCTCACTTTTACTCAGACCAAACCTCACTGAGCACCCCCCTCAGCCCTCAGCCCTCAGCCCTCAGCCCTCAGCCCTCAGCCCTCAGCCCTCAGCCCTCAGCCCTGGCCCCTGCATAGGACAAGAGCTGTGGCTGAGGGTGAGAGGGAGGTGTCTGTGCATTATTGAACAGAAACAGGCTGACATTAATAAAATGTCTCTTTTAGCTTATACTGTTTAAACTCTTTGGACTGTCCTCTGTGCATGGATTTGGTAAAACTAGGGGCTGGAGTCTGAGCATCCCAGTTTTATGCTTCCACAATATTTTTTATTATTTTATAGGCTTAACACATGTATGGGTAGTTGTGAAAGCAGCTAGTTACCAGTAAAAATGAAATAAAATAAAATAAAAAAAAATAATATGCATTAATTATAGATAACTATGAAAAAATTGCATTAATCGTGATTAAAATGTTTAATCGATTGACAGCCCTAATCCGAACTAATGAAAGAAAGAGACAGAGGACCTTTCTATTTAATCTGTACAGCTGTAAACTCGGGCTCCAATGTAAACCATATGGTTATTAATCAAAGTCAATATAAACCAATGAGGCGCAGAGGAACTCAGTCCTGTATTGACTGCTGTGGCATAAAGACTCATCATTAGAACAAAATGAGAGTTATTGTTCAGAGCTGGGGATATGGCATATGTTCAATCACTCAGAATAAGTCTCCGCTAATTATGAAACTTTGCAGCATCAATACTACACATATGGCTAAATAACTATCATGTGAGTGTCATAAACTCAGTAGTAAAGAACATACTTAAAATGACATCATTATACCAGAAAACCACATGAAGTCCATTGGTTTCTCAGTTTTCTCTCAATAGAACTTTGGAAATGGAACTGTCTAAAATATGAATCCACAGATCTTCTCATACATATCCCATCAGAGATCCTTCCTTCTGTTTCTGTTAAAAAATCCACCTACTTCAACAGCATCTGAACCAGCCCTCTGTGTTCCTCCTGCTTCATTATAGTGTAATCTGTCTGATGTAAACCTGGCAAACAAAAGCCACAAAACAACGTGTTCTGATGCTGATGTGGAAACACCAGGCAGAATGTTTGATGGAGGCTCCTCTTGGACCATGGCTCTTAGAATCTGACTGCACGGTAATGACATCTCCAGAGGATGGGCAAAGTTTTCAAAAGGAAGTGCCTCTTCTCCCTGAGCATCTGAATACTAACACACCATGAGTAACAGGAACACTGGTTCATTCATCATGACTCCTCTAAAGATTTCTCTTAGCTCCAAAATAAATAAAATGAGTTTGTTTACACAAGGAGTAAGAGGATGTCCAGGAGGGCGGACCTGTAGATGAGGTGAGAGGAGCTAAATATATAACAAAGTACACACGTTCATGCCATGGGCTCAGTGTGTGTCCTATCAGTGAATTGGCCAGAGCTTCAAAAAGGCTAAACCTGTTTATCTGACACAGTCAGCCCATTTCCAAACGACTGTGACCAGCGGTATGCTTCCAACAGCAACAGCAAAACTCATTCATTACTAGACCACACACAAGAGTCACAGTTTCAGCGTGAAGCAGACAGGTGCTATAGCTATATATACAGCTATAGCTGTAGCAATCATTTTTGTGTTATGTGTTCAGGAAATTGTAATTGTGTGATGATAATATCATAAAAATACTGTTTACTCAAAGGTTATTGTTTTTAAATAAAGCAAAATGTTTAACCTTCTAAGCCTCTTCTCTACAAAGAATTCACGTATATAAAAAACAAATGATATATACCTGGAAATCTCCAGCTAACATCACTGCATTATCCCCTATGCCTAACTTAACTCTGGGTTTCATCTATTGTTTAATCAATATTGTGTGAAAAATACAATTCTCTTAGTTATTTCCACTTGGTTAATGTACAATGTGACTTTAGTTTTCTCTCTCACACAAATCCATAACTAGAAAGCACTTGGACAGTCCATACCTCAACCAAAGTAACTCATTTCCCCTATATACACTCCTAAAATAAACGGTTATAAATATAACCTTCTGTGGAACTGGCCACAAAATATACAATACAAAATAGTGACTTCTCTTTCTGTTAATGACAACAATGCAAAACCATTCAAATCATCTTAATACAATGAGAGGTAATCAAAACCACAAAAACAGTAATAGTCTAATAAAACAATGTCATCTGGCAAGAAGCTGAAAAGGTAGAGAAAGCTTTAGTTAGACATTAACTACCTTGGCGGAGGTCTGCACTGTGCTTTCTAGTGTACATCTGCATAGGACTGAGCAGAGGGGTAGATGTCGAATTTCACAAGACAGGCAGCAGAGGCAAGAGAAAATCCTACCTCCAGATCAGTCCCAAAATCAAATCACTTCTTCCTTGTGTCATTGCTCAGCTTACCTGAAAATTTCATCCAAATTCATTTAGTAGTTTTTGAGCCAGTTACAGACAGGCAGACGGACGATACGGACAACATTACCTAAACCCTGTTCTGATTGCACCATGTGTGAGCATGGATTGTTTAGACAGTCTTCTCCTATAGTTCTGATGCTGTATGTGTGTTAGTGCCTTCAATGTGTCTTTTGTTCTTCTGTCCTCCTCTCTCGATCAGGTGATTGCCAGCTGGGACCTGCCCAGGTGCCTGCAATCACCCATCAGCTGGTGATAAAAGAGAGAGAGCACAGCAGAACGGTGGCCAGTGGGTCCTCGAGTCCGGATAAGCTTTTGTTATAGACTTGATCTTAGATTGTGTATATCTAACCCCAAATTTACACCAAACTCTTGCGGGGGCGGAACTTCAGCAGAACATTTCACATGCGTCACCTCAAAAGCGGCGATTCACCCCGGGGACTTTCAGACACGGTTCAGCAGCAGCATTTGCCCTCATCTGCCCTCTGTATTTTACAGAGAATCTCTGTGGTTTGGGTAAAAAACAGGTAAAACAAACCTATTTCACAAGATAGATGCAACACTGGGGCATGTTAGCACTAGCCTCCAAAAGTTAATTTATTACTTGTGTGATTAATTACTTACCCCCAAAAGCTCTGGCTATCCAGTCCCATGCCTTCTCTGTGTATAATCCTGGTAAAACATGTGCCTGGGTTTATAATCAACTAAATTCCCGTGCTTCCGTGCTTCCGGGCTTCCGTGTTGTCATAGTTTTTCATCCATTTTTGTAAATAAATATTTTGATTATTGTTTTAGCGCACTTGTTTTTCTTAGCTCTTATGTTTGGTTATTGTGCTAAATTTACCCCTAGACCAGCCCGGCACGTAACAGTGGCTGTTAAAATATACAGCGGTGTTGAGTCGTTTCTTTGCTTTTTATCTGTTTGACCTTTTAAAAAAAATGAGGTGAGGTTATTAAAAATGCCTCTGATAAAATATATATGCTTGATTCCTGCTCTTTCATTGGCTGTTCTGTGCCCTGGTCAGAAGACTTCTGATTTTATGAATGCTTTATTTAATGAAACTAATCACTTTGGCCTGGGCTCACCGCAGGCGCGCACTTCATTTGCATTTAAATAGATAAACACTGACCACAATATTTCTCGGTGGGTGGGAGGGCTTCCTCACTGCTCTGGTGATTTTCAGTGATTTAGTGCTTGTGACGTGTATGATTTATGTTATGATGCTGGCCTGGTGTAGAGGTGATGTTACTGACGCCCGGTGAGAGTCTTCCTTCTGTGTTTTGTGTAGTGGTGTATCTGCGTTTGCATTGGGCATAAAATGATATTTTTTGTAAACACTTCAGAATAAATCACACTAGTAAGCATTAGTAACAAGTTAATCGATTATATACAAAGCATTACCTCAACATTAATAAACACAATTGAGTTAAAAAGTTGAGAATGAACCATTGAGTGATCTGACGGAGACTTATAGATGGGTAGTGTTTTGGTAGTGAGAAAAAAAAGGCCATTTCAGACATTCACACACACACAAAAAAATAAATCATTGAGTGTCTCAGTTTGCTTATACAGTCCAACCTAATGATGTTCATTCAGCTTTATCCACATCCACACATTCTAGATTGCATTTGAGATTTCTTCAGTTGTATCACTGTGAAATAGTGAGTTGTGAGTTGAATGCACATATTTCTAGTTGGACTGATTCACTGAAGTAAACGAGACTGATTAAATGAAAAATGTAAGATTTTTTGTTTGAATGTTTTCAGTGTAGCCAAAACTAAAATCTACCAGCATTTGACAGGTTATCTAGTCACGCCCTGAATGCCAGGTCTCACCAAGTTTCTAAATGAAGCACTATTATGACTTAAACCAGTGGTATGTGCAATATGAGAAACACAGGTATAGATCATTTTATTGGACTCATAAATGTACAACCCATTCATTACTACGATAAACTGGGTAACAGCTGCTCTCAAAGTGAAGTCACATTTCATCATCTTGACGTTTGTAGCCTCAAAGAAGGTCAGCTCTAACTGTGTTCTTCTCAAAGGTCTGTATAGACGCTGTGAGAGTTTAAAGGATTGTCTGCTCACAGTCTGGCATTATGACTCTCACTGTTCAGATGGAAGAGACTGTCTGTAGAAACCACCATGATTCTGCTCGTTCAAATTCAGTGCACATTTAATGCAGATCACACATAAGATTACATGGCCATGGAGTGGTCACAGTTTAGATACAACACGTGTCTGCCCTGTGAACAACTGAAAACTAACAGTGAAACTAATAAACCTATAGTCCCACCTGCTGCAGCCTTCCAGGACTTTAGTGGCCTTGGGAGATTAGCAACAAAACACATGTTCATGCAGAAGAATGTCCAACATTGCTCTTTCATATGTCACTAATATGAAGTATGGCCCCTGACCGGATCAATGCCTCAGGACGTTGTGGCTACTGTCCTCAAGCTTGTTGATGGTGTCCCATTCTTCAGTCAGATCCCAGGCTACTTCCTGTAAACTCTGAGGAATATATGTGAATAATAATAAGGAAGGAACAAGGTGAATATTGATGTTCATAAAGTGTGTTTGTTTGAAAAAGAAATACAACTTTATGGGCAACTGCAGTGTCTTTAAACACTACACTTATGTTTACAGGAGGAATTATGCTGCAGATGAGTCCTCTCTGGGGGCTACAGTGCTCATACTGCTCACACTGATGATGGGAAAAGGGGAGAATTGTAAACAATATACAGTAGCAGCACAGGTGATGGTGATGATTCAGGACATTGCCAAAACACATGAGTCAAATCTGTCCAGAGTCCTGCCCCAGTGTGGAGCAGTTATTCATTATAGGATAAGATTTTATTGACAGCGTGCTGCAGTTGACATTTTTAGTCTCTCAAATAGAATTGACTCATTGGTCATTTGTTGAAGAACATTAGCTCATAAAAAAGGCTTTAGTGTCTGAACATGTATTATGAGCAGTGCCTATATATGACCTATGATGCATGATCACCTGCTTTATCCAGGTGAGTGAAGCCCTCGAGAACACAGGGAATTTTACCAATATAAAACTTATAGATATTACAGCTTGCTAATATAGGTATGATAAACACAAAATAAATAAAAAAAGTAATTGTGCTGTGTTCTGACATCTGCTCTGAACCTCAGTAAGAGGAGGACCAGTTCAGTTTGTCTGGTGGACAGTTTAAGAGCAGTTTATTTTTAGATGAGAGGAATGACCAATGCACAAAATCAAAGTGTCACAAAGAATTATAGTGACGTATAATGAGGTCAGTGCAGAGCTAATGTTGTGTTAGTGCTCATGTCAGAGCCACTCAAGATAAAAAAAGAGCTAAAGAAGCATTATTTAAAGTGCAGACTGTTTATCTTAAGCCCAGGATTACAATCTGCATTAGTGGTTTGGCACAGAGACTGTTACAAACATTCACATCCATACACACAGATGTTTAACAGCGGGTTGGTGTAACTTACATTAAGGAGTCAAG
>JAVQKC010122922.1:0-11156 GCA_036025475.1 Philypnodon macrostomus
CGGAGGAGCTGGAGGAAGTGTCTGGGGAGAGGGAAGTATGGGCGTCCCTGCTTAGACTGCTGCCTCCGCGACCCGGCCCCGGATAAGCGGAAGAAGATGGATGGATGGATGGATAAAAGTACTGCAGATTTGAATTTTGTGAAATATACAAAATATTATTCATTGTGATTTACAGCAGTCTGTGGCACAGTGGTTAGCACTCACAGCATGAAGGTCCTGGATTCTTCCCGTGTCTGTGTAGGGGTGCTCCAGTTTCCCTTACCACTAAAAACTTGCTGGTCAGATCGGCCAATAGTGACAGTTCACTCAGTCGCTGCAATCTACATCATTTTCTTGTATGTACCTTGTATGTATAATGACAAATAAAGCACTTTACCCAATATTGAATCAGTATCACCAAAAAAGGTTCAGGATATATATTTTGTCCCATCCCTACTTCCAAAGAATCTCAAAGTGTTACTGGACTGAACCTGATTTGAGCATTTTCAAAACTACGGCTCTTTAAGACGCTCAGACTGCAGTCTTGTGTGTTGGGCCAGGTCATATGTTCAGTCATCTGACCAGGGATTGTATTACATGCACAGGACCAGAGCAGCATTTGAGGCCAAGCTTCAGAAGAGTAGCCGGACGACGGACTTCCGTGTGCCCCAGTCCATCTGCACCATGTTCAATGTGATGGTGGACGCCAGGGTGCAGTCGGCCAAGCTCTGTGCCATGGACCTGGGTCAGGAGGTACGGCTCTCTCAGTCGCTGTGTCTGAACATCCTCGCTAACCCCTATATAGTGGTCACAGCATTCTGTTTGGGCGTTATTACATAGCCACAAAACACTGCAAATGAAGATGGTTTTGACAAATGCCAACCACTCAAATGTAATGTCAGAACCTGGTTAGGAAACATTAGTGAATGTACCTCAAATTGTATGTTTATTTAATGTACACAAATGTTGATGACCACAATAGTTAGTTCATTGTATGCTCAGAATTATTTCATCCCTCATCACAAATCCTACTTTTTTGTAAAGTTAACCTACATTTACCGCCAGTCGCCTCTATGCCGGAGTTTTGAACATTCCATTTGACAAACATTTGAAAGGGTCTATCTAGTCCTGGAGTTGATGGGGTTGAGTGGGGAGAGGAGGGATTAAGGACTAGGGATGATGTTCGGACTTAACCACTGTCTCACCTTATTTTAACACCATTTCTTTTTGCGTTTCTCACACATTTCTGCATGTTGCATGTCACCTTCATTTTCCCTCTTTTCTGCTGCTTTTGTCTGCTCAAAGTTTTTTCGAAACTGGGTAAGTGTGGAGCTCTCACCCCCGGCTCCCAAATGTATAATTAGTCATCAGTTTTCCCTCTGTCTTCCTCCTCTAGAATTGTTTGGATTTCATTAGCATATGTGTAGATAGCATTGAATATACATGGCTCGAAGTGAGACATCTCGTACTTCACAGAATCTCGAGACTGATACCAATTACTGACGATGAATTCATTATTGCTAAATCCTTCGCCTTTTCGCTCGGTGCCACACAGCCAAACAAAAGGATTTCTCACTGCCTCTTATTTTTCATGAAGCAGAGTGAAAAAGCAGGTTTTGAAGAACACACTCGTAACACTACTCACATGACCCAAGGGTAAACAAATGAAAATAGAACTTTATGCTGCAGAAATTGCCATCAGAATAATATTTGATACACTCAAGTCTTCAGACTAGGGCTGCAACTTGTTTTTCTCAATTTATTTAAGTAGATCAGTCCCACTAGAAAGTGCAGATATTTCTAGTTGGACTGAACAATGGACAATGAAAGATTTTTTGACAAACAAGTCTTTTCATCTTTTTTGTATAGTTTTGGCTTAATCACCACTCTGTGTGGTTAATTGTTTCAGCCCTACTTCAGACATATTCATGTTTCAGGCTTGGGTGCAGGACCCTTTAAAACCCGTGTTCAGTCCAACTTGAAATTATGTGTATTCAACTCACATGGATATTTCACATTGACACAATTTAAGATGTCCCAAATACAATGTAGAATGTATAGGTTAAGGTGTGGTCTGTAATTTTTCTAAAATAAGAAAAAGTTAAGAAATAAAAAATGCTTAAAATGACTATCTGACCCTTCTTTGAATGTCTGTAGAGGCCAGGGGATGTACTACAGTAAAATAATATTTATGACAGATTAAATACTTTACATCAGCAGAGTCAGATGAAGCATTTTCTACAGACTACATCTAAATATTCAGTGTTTGGCTGTAGTCTTACAAAATAATACAATATATATATAATTTTTTTTTTTGTATTATTTTGTAAGACAATGAAAGAAAATACATCATCTACTACAGCCAAACACTGAAAAGTAGTACCAAGATAAATAAACTTGGGATTTCTTTATTTGTCTTGTTAGAAATGTAGTGTTAGTTGCTGAGAAGGTCAGTGCCTGAGCATATAGGATTGCTCAAACATGCACGGGTATAGTTGAGTGTTATGATTGGATGTCTACAAGCCTGGATCTTCTGTCTGGGGGTGCTCCATTCATATTTGTCCATAAAAATATCCTCTGTGCCCTAACTTCATGTCCTCTTTCACTACAACCACATATCCAAACCAATTCTCACCTCAATCTGACATCTAACTTTATGTCCAAGAACATATAATATGTGCTGAACACTTAATAACTTATAGTGGTTCCTTACTTTTGCCCATATCTTTATTGTTCCTCTGACCATGATAAACATTGTGGTATGTGCAACTGTAAATGCTGCTTCTAATGTGGAAAGTTAGGTAATTACTGCTGAGTTAATACTAACTGAAAAAGAAGTCCCTGAAAGTCCAAATTTCCGGGTTCTGAGTTATTAAAAAGTAGATGGAAAGACAACTCGGACAACTGCAAGACAAAAGAATCTAACATAGATGCACTCTATTACATATATTATATTTTTGAATTTGTTTTATTTTTCTATATGGCCTCCACTACTATCCAACCTATTTGTTAGAATTCAACTTGGAGCCGGATTTACTAAAGGTTTGCATGCGTGCAAATTGAGTAAGTCTCTGGCAGGTGCAAACTGAAGGGGCCGCAAATGCGTAAAACAGGTATTGAGCAAAAAAATAGGGAGGAGGCAATGCAAACATTATCAGACGAAAGAGCACTGTGTTTTTAACAAAGATGGGACAAATATATCATGAAAGGCTTTATACAGGCTCCTATTTAATCATACACCAGTAATCTTTTGATTTATACAGGCTCCTATATAACCATACAACAGTAATTTGAGACCAGTAACAACAAGGACTTGACCTTTATCTCTTCTGTCACTGTTCTTGCAGTGCTACAGCATCTTTATCAAACAGCTCTAACACGTCTCCAATACATCCATGTGTTTGACTGACTGAGACGGAGTGAGCGTTGTGAAAAACCTTGTCATATTATGAACAGAAAGTGCACACCTTCATGAATGAACCTCATAAACCACAGCACGTACTAGGCCTACGCTGTCGTCCCCGACAGCAAGGTGTATATCAGTGAAACGCCCCCATATGTCTATCACAACTGCTATGGCACCAACGGGCACCTTAATCAGACATTGTGTGATTTCTAAGGATTTTTGTATTGTTAACGAGCAATTACGAGGCCCCCAAGCCATGACAAAAGTGGGAAGGGTCTATTTGACTTTTTTGATGTTTGGGGGCACTATAGAGGTAACTGCCATCATATTGGTCAGATGTGTTCAGGGCCAGGGGGTAATTAGGTGTTTCAGGTTTGAGCCTAATCGGGCAAAGTATGTGCAAGTTAGTGGCTGTCAATTATACCCTACTTCCCCATTTCAATCCAAAATGACTGACTTCCTGTTTGTTGTAGGATGGGGCCATAATAATATTTTATGTTGGGTACACTGTGGAGAATCACTGTACCAAGTTTCATTGCTCTCTGCCAAAGTAAGTGTGCCCAGAGTCCCATAGGGGTCATAAACATGGGGGCGTTATTGAGGCATTCTTTATTTGACCTCTTTAATTTGTATACACTAGCCCGGATCACTGTGCCAAAACGCGATTTTGTTTATGATCAGCAGGATTAATGGATCAATTAAAGTGCTTCAAGGCATTTAATTAATTAATGAATTGTCATTAATCGTAGAAGTACCAAACTCAATCCAGTTCAGTGTCTTTATGATATGCAACTGTCTAGATCTGGCAAAGACATTTTGAGTTATTGCATTCACATTTTATGTCATTAATTAATTAATTGATTAATATTTATCGTAGAATTACCAAAATCAATCCAGTTCGGCGTTTTTATGATAGTTGAAACTGATCCAGCAATTCATTTTTGAGTTATCGTGTTCACACATAGGATCTGCAGGCACGGACGAACGTGATTCCATAATATTGTTGTTTCACCGATATAATAATGACACTCCCTAACAAACCCAGTCACTTAGTAAATCTACTCCTAAGTCTGCTTAAATGCTCTGTTTTTGCTAACCTGGCTAACTGCTGCATGGAGCTGTTAACATTATAGATTTTATTATTATTATTATTCGGACTAGTGTTGTTTGAGGCTATTGTTAACACGTTGCCTTCAGTAAAAATGTGTTTGCTGGCACTATTGTAATGAGTTGTGTGTGTACCCCACAGAGACAATACCACTCTCAAATCGACAATCTGATCGAGGAAACGGTGAGGGAGATGACGACTCTGCTGGTGGCCAAGGTACAGCCTGTTCCAATGCTCTTCAAATTTTTGTCAGAATGCTTTCTTCTATGGCGACATTATATATTGAAGCATTAGCTCACACAACACAAACATGATTTACAGTATAAGGGTAATATTGTATTGTGTTTTATGTCATTGTATAATGAGCTAATTCTATATAAGACATTTTAGTACTTAAACAAACTTAAACATTGCCTGGAAAGGAAATTAACTATATTACACTTTCTATGGAACAATTCATGACAATTTAGGTTTTTTTGGACAACTACTCAAAGAATAATGATAACTGACCAGTTTTATACAGCGCTTCTCTCGACATTCAAAGACACTTACTATTATTGTGTAGACACAGCTGCCTTGGGGCAGTCTGATGGAAGCATAGCTGCCATTCTGTGCCTGCGGCTCCTATGACCACCACTAAACACCAATCACACAACCACATTCATTCATAGACAATGTGCATTAAGTGTTCAGTTGCCAAGAGACACAACTACAATATGCCCCGAAATATAGATGACCAATCGTTGCCAGTGTATTCTAAATGCTACATCAAATAAAACTGCTATCTGTCAGTACCTTTCGTATGTTTCCCAACCAGGCTCTGACATTACCTGTGTAGCCGATATGTGGTTACATGATTTATTCAAACTTTGCTATATTTGGTGGCTAAACCAAATTTTTACATAGAAAATACACTATAATATGTTTCACGTCCTGAACAGAAAAGGGGTCCTTTATTTTTATTTTTTTATCTACACATATAAATCTAAATATAATCACAGTAAAGGTACTATTACACTTAGTGCTGAACTCTTTTAAAGAAATGTTTCTTTTTTTAAATCTACTCACACATCATTATAGTCAGACGCATACCACAGTATATTTAACATGAGTACTGTTGAGTTTGACCTGTGCTTCTGTCTGTGCAGTTTGTGGTGATTCTGGAGAGCGTCTTAGCCAAACTCTCCAGATACGACGAAGGAACACTCTTCTCTTCTTTTCTATCTTTCACAGTAAGTACATGCATTGGTAAATCAATCAGCCTATTCAAACACAGAAATAACAAGGCCTGTGCTGTCGTCCCCGACAGCAAGGTGTATATCAGCAAAACGGCCCCATTCGTCTGCTACAACTGTCACCAACGGGCACCTTAATCAGACATTGTGTGATTTCTAAGGGTTTTCATATTGTTAACGAGCAATTAAAAACCATGACAAACATGGGAAGGGTCTATTTGACTTTTTGGATTTGTCTGGATGTTTGTGAAGAATGTTTTTGCCAAATTTGGTAAATTTCCTCTTTCAGTCTATAGGGGGCGCTATAGAGGTAACTGCCATCAGATGAGTTCAGGGCTGGGGGATAATTAAGTGTTTCAAGTTTGAGCCTAATCGGACAAAGTATGTGCAAGTTAGAGGCTGTCAAATATACCTGACTTCCCATTTCAATCCAAAATGGCTGACTTCCTGTTTGTTGTAGGCTTGGGGCCAAAATAGTATTTAATGTTGGGTACACTGTGGAGAATCACTGTACCAAGTTTCATTGCTCTCTGCCAAAGTAAGTGTGTCTAGGGTCCCATAGGAGTCAAAAACATGGGGGCGCTATAGATACATTCTTTATTTGACCTCTGTAATTTGCCTATGTACATTAAGTATACAATTGCCCGGATCAATGTGCCAAAATTCACACAATTTCATATATGTTCAGCAGGATTATTAATTGGCTCAATAAAAGTGCATGAAAACATTAATTTGTTAATAATTATTTAATTGTCATTAATCGGAGAAGTACCAAACTCAATCCAGTTCTGCATCTTCATGATATGTACCTGTGTGCAAAAGATGAAAAAGATCCAGACTTTGAGTTATTGCATTCACAATTTTGGCCCGTACTGAATAATAACTTAATTAATATTTTAATTAATATTCGTCATTATGATATGTACCTGTGTGCAAATGTTGAAACTGATTCTTTCTTTTTTGAGTTATCACGTTCACAGCTAGGATCTGCGGACCGACGTGATTCCATAATATTGTTGTATAGCCAATATAATATGTTTCCAGTATAGGGAGGGTTGGTTATGGGGTGTGTAGGTACTTGAGAAGGGTACTATTGCTGTGGTCTACTTTTGAAATAGCGGATCTTAGGGGGGTGTGTGTGTGTCGGATGTGAGATTGACCTGCTTCACCGCGTTTTCTTCATGTGTCTCATCTTCTCAATTTTACAAGAGAATATTTACAATGTATTTTTCAAAAACCAAGCTAGTCTATTTCAATATCTATGTTTTTTGGGACAGTGCACTGGATGCACGGTATTGCAGGTTGTTAAATGGTAGCAAATTGGCTTGTGTACACTCTCACTGAAACTACAGTTCTAGCTGACATTTTGGGGCAAAAATTCCTATACTTGAATACCTAATCATTGTGATGGCAAGATTTTTTTGTGTATCTGCAATTTCCAGTTTTGACTTGACTTTTTAAAGTGGAAATACTTAAAACCAGTCTGATGGAACCTTATAGTTCTAAAGAAACGATATGTATAGTTGATGATGCAAGCCTCTTCAGATGTAACTGGTCGAACAGTTCCATAGTGACCATCTCTTGTGTCCAGTGTAAAGCCTAACTGCTGCGTTTCTGTCTGACTCTGTTCCCGCAGGTGAAAGCAGCCTCTAAATATGTGGATGTTCCGGTAAGAAACTTCTCTTTGTTGTTTTCTGTAGCCCGTGTAGTGCATTTGTAGAAACGTTCTTCTGTTCAGGTTGTTAGTTTATTGTGTTGTATGTAACTTGTACGTAATTTGTACAGAACTGTATATGACTTGTTTGTTTCTTCCAAATCTCGTAATCAGACCCAAACAGTGCAGCATATTTGAAAGTCCTGTTTGTACGTACTATTGTGATGGATTGTGTTATCAGTGTCATGTGGTGAAGCCTACAAATGTATTTTTGCTCAGTGTTTTGATGAATTCTGTGCAGTCCTCAGTAGCCTACTCTAAATTCCTTCTAGAAGCTGCTTTGTGAATTTAAATGCAGTGTTGTGTTCCCTGCGAGGCCACTGTGTCTGTGTGTGTCTGCTCCATGTACAAATATTTGACCATGCTTTCACATGTACCGCGTCATCCAGATGGAAATGTCCATTCATATGCATGTGGCCAGACACGAAGCAGCCGTGCCTCGTGCCGCTCTCGAGAGTCCATGTTGTACGACACATGGCCATTCTGTCGCAGCTCTGTGCACAGATCTGGATTAACTGCCAACACTTCGGCCGTAGCAAAATGCCAAATTTCAAATGAATGCCTTGTCACAGAATGTGTTGAGGCACTGTGTACCCTGGCAGGGGTCGCACTCCCCAGCCCAGCATGCTAATTGTGTTCTTAATGTACAAAAATCAGACTTGGACTTGTAAAAAGAACACTCATTTGCACATTGTAAGCATGATTGCAGATGTGTTAACTAAGTTTGGTGACAGTTAGAAATAAGTGCTTTGTGTAGCTGTAACAATAGTGACAAAACTTAACAAACCCAACAAAAAAGGTTAACAGGAAATGAAAGATCATTAGCCTCAGTTTTGATGAGCACGTCTCACAGCCAATATACAGACTGAAACATAACAGCACCATTTATTAACAGTCCAGTTCAGAAGGTAAGAGTGTTGGTTATAAATGTCTTAAGGTTGTTTTCTTCAAGAAATCAACTACACAATAATCTGCATATGCTAACTGCCTAAAGAGTGACTGCTTCATTTGAGGGATGTATGCAGACCTTGACATTAGCACCATTCTGCCAAATGTGAGGGGATCTTAATTTTGACTGGTAACATAATCATTACTACTGGCAAGTTTGTTTGTATTTTGGAACCTAATTTGGAATTATATTGAAGGAATAATTAAGAATGGCCTTGATCGATAGTTAAAAACAGTATCCAACTGGTCTTTGTCCTTATCATAAACTAACAAAGTGTGACTAAGAGAACTCCTTTTGTGAATAGTTCTGCATCATTCTGTTGAGAATTGTAATGATAATATTTCAGTGACATCAAGGTAAGAAAGAAAATGCTTGGATGGCAAAAAAGGGACTAAACAAAGTCTAAACCAGGACTGAACCGATACTAAATCAGGCCGGCGTGGCTCATTGGTAGAGTGGTTGTCCTATTAAAGATGGTTGGCAGTTTAAATTCAGCTTGAAACAGTGTCTATTGCCATTGTGTCTTTGGGCAAGACACCCACATTACCTGTGTATGAATGTGGTTATGTTATTGGTATTTGGTGGTGGTCCGAGAGGCCGCATAATAGCTGCTACATCTGTTAGTGTGCCCCAGGGCAGCTGTTGTTACAGAAGTAGTTTACTTTGGGTATGTTAATAACACTATAAAAGTGTAAGTCATTATTTATTTTTAATATGATTTAACTAGGATAAAGAGTTTATACAGCCAGGTCTAAACCTGGTCTCCAGCATGATTAAAACTAGCCTGGTAATTCCAGCCCCGCCAATTTTTGTCAAAAGTGGGATCTGGTCTCTTGCGCATAGCAAATATTTATTAGCCATGTTTTGTTGCCCGCGTCATATACAGACTTTGCTAACATGACTTCCTTGTGTACAACAGGCTATGTGCATGAATGTGTGGCTTTTTAGCATCATGTCTGGTGTTTCTGATCGGTTTACAATACATCGGTAAACTCCGGCTTTGAAATCGAATGCAATCAACGAGAGACCAGACTAACATCTCTGTATAGAATAGGAGAAGAGGTAGCTTGACAGGCTAGATTTTGGCAATATATCTGCGACTTTAATTACTTCTTGTTTTTGTCTGCAGAAGCCCGGGATGGATGTGGCGGACGGCTATGTGACTTTTGTGCGTCACTCCCAGGACATGCTGCGGGAGAAGGTCAATGAGGAGGTGTACATCGAGAGATTATTTGACGTGAGTAAAGCCTTCATAGAGTGAGCAGATTAAATAGTACTAGTCACTTTTATATGAGCCCAGTGTCCACTTTGATTACACTAGTATAATAATCTGCCCCACACCTGCTCTCACCTCCACCACATTCACACCAGCACTGGGAACTGCTTTGTTAATACATGTTTACAGTGGTACAGAGGTAATGAGGGGCCCCAGGGCCCAAAGAATTTTACACTTTTTTTTCTTCAAGCTCTTTCTACTCTAAAATACAGTGCCTAGGAAAAGAAACATTTAACTAGCAAATATGTAAGAGCCTCCTGTAGTTGGTCCCGTCTAGGTTCAGTAACATGAATGAGGTTAGCGGACTACCTGAATATAGGTTTCAGGTTTCAGTTTATTTGTCATATGTACATTCAACACAGGGTCAAAAAATGCAATGAAATGCTTTGGATCGGAAGAACTGTTAGATTCGCTAAGATAGTCATGAAGGACTAGTAGCATACAATAATAGTACATGGTAAGAAAAAAGTGTGCAAAAAATTTACAATATAATAAACATATAATAAAAAGTACAATAAAAAAGAAAAATACAAAGGTGCAGGTAGGATTTAAATAAGGTGTAAGTAGAGTATTTCACAGGTGATATCATTTTCACTCATGGATTGGTCACCACAGAGTCCAGACCTTAACCCCATTGAGAATATTTGGGATGTGCTGGAGAAGGCTTTGCGCAGTGGTCATCAATACAAGATCTTGGTGAAAAATTGAATGTAAACATTGCAGAAGCTTATCAAAACAATGCCACTTTGAATGTGTGCCGTAATCAAAGCTAAAGGTGATCTGACCTTTTTTTTTTTCTTTTTTTGCCAACTTTTTTTTTTCTTTCAGGTAGCGTATATGAAAACCTTTAGTTAGTTATCTTCATGCAGAGAGGAAGTATCCTCAGGTGTGGATGACTGCATAGGTCCTTCTGAGTGCCATGATAAAAGCTGTCTGAATTCCACTGGAGTAACTAGGCCTGTGCTGTCGTCTCCGACAGCAAGGTGCATATCGGCGAAACGGCCCCATACGTCTGCCCCATACGTCTGCTACACCTGGCACCAACAGGACCTTAATCAGACATTGTGTGATTTCTAAGGGTTTTTATATTGTTAATGAGCAACCCCAAACCATGACAAACATGGGAAGGGTCTATTTACCTTTTTCGATTTGTCTGGATGTTTGTGAAGAATATTTTTGCCAAATTTAGAAAATTCCCTAAAACTACATTCTTCTTTCAATCTATAGGGGGCGCTATAGAGGTATCTGCCATCATATTAGTCAGATGTGTTCAGGGCCGGGGGGGTAAATAGGTATTTCAGGTTTGAGCTTAATCGGGCAAAGTATGTGCAAGTTAGAGGCTGTCAAATATACCTGACCTCCCAATTTCAAATAAAAATGGCCGACTTCCTGTTTGTTGTAGGGTGGGGTCATAATAATATTTTATGTTGGGTACACTGTGGAGAATCACTGTACCAAGTTTCATTGCTCTCTGCCAAAGTAAGTGTGT
>JAVQKC010122939.1:0-13325 GCA_036025475.1 Philypnodon macrostomus
GAATTACTTAATTGTCATTAATTGAAGATGTACCAAACTCAATCCAGTTCTGCATCTTCATGATATGTACCTGTGTGCAACAGTTGAAAAAGATCCAGCAAAGACTTTTTGAGTTATTAAGTTCACAGTTTTGGCCCACAGTTTTTTACTTAATTAATATTCATCGAAGAAGTACCCAAATCGATACAGTTCGGCGTCTTTTTGGTATGCACCTGTGTGCAAATGTTGAAACTGATCCGGCAATTCGTTTTTGAGTTATCGCGTTCACAGCTAGGATCTGCGGTCGCGGACGAACACCAACGTGATTCCATAATATCGTCGTTTCGCCGATATAATTATTAATGGTTTATGTCACATACTTCTAATAAGTCATAAGTGAAAATTGAGACTGAATTATTAGGGTAGTAGGTACAGCATACAAAGAGGAAAGTCTTGAGTGTTTCCGGACTTTTCTCATAAACAGCAGAAGGAGGTTACATAAAACAAAGCTATACCTGGTATCCATGAGAACAAGTGAATATTTATTGTTTTACACTTTGCAGAAATTAGAAGCACAGTGAGCTTAGGAGGACAGACAAATAAATACATCAGCGTGTTTGAAAGAGCAGCAGGAAGAGGTCAGGGCACAGGCTTAGCCTTACATACAATTTAAATCAATGGCAAAAACTTACGATATTGCTCAACCAAGTACAATTATTTTCAAACATAGATTGCCTTATTAAATCAACTGTGTGCACTGCCTAAGGCCCATAGTTACTGAGATAGGCTTAATAAAATAATAGTTTAACAATTGTGTTTTAATTCTTTGGTCAAAACTTTCCCAAAACCATGAAATTACATTGAAATTTCCTTGACTTTTCTAGGATTTCCAAGACCATAAATCTTTTAGTTAACATATTGTTCTGAACACATCTGATTGTTATTACCACTCAACAAAAACCTTCTGAACTCTAGTCTAGACTTTTATACCTTTTTACAACATATTTATACAATATAACACCTAAAAAGTGTCCTAGTGATGCCATAGAAGGAGAAAGCATCAAGACATAAATATAAAATAAAATAAAAACTGTACATTGGTTGGTGTAAAAGACCTGAAGACAATATATGAGATATAGGTGGAAGACCCCAAAAGGTAGGGAACTGCAGACCTATGTTCACTAGTGACCTCTGTGACCTGAGTGTCAATAAAAATGTTCAGCTAAACCAACTGAAACTGAAGTATTTGGATCTTAAAATAATTTTAAAAATATGTATTGGTAGATCAACTTCTCACTATGTATCACTAGGTAACTCGGGAGACTGGGTCATCAATTTAATAGTAAGCAAATTAAAAACTAAGTCGAATATGGTTACACAATTGTGCACACATTAATTCTATCCATTATACAGAACACAGCATGCAAACGGCGTTCAATAAAAATAAATTGCAAGCTAAGTGCTAACTATAACAGTTGAGTTTCTGAAAAATAAAAAACTGTTGATACCGTAGTTTCTATTTATTTGGTTGTCAAAATTAGGCTTAGTTGCCAAACACTGAGCCTGAAGTAGAGCAGAAGTTACATTGTGCTGCGTTAGAGTAATTATGCATGTTGCATATGTCCATAATTAGGAGTATGAGAAATTTTGTCCAGACATAGGCCGTTTTTCTTGTCTTTTCCCCAACTCCAGTCTAAACCAGCGAAATCCCACATGTCCCGAAACAAAAAAAAAAAAGAGGTGAGGTGTTGTTTTTTACCTTTAAGCCCTACACAGGATATGACTGAGAGGTCCCAGACTGAGAGGATCAGCCTTTCAATATACCCTCCTCAGGGCCAACTTATGAACTACAGACCACAGCAAAACCCGGTCAAAGAAAACTGGCATTAATGCAAATTAAAAAAGAAAGAGGACACAAAGAAGCGAAGGGTAACAGGAAGAGGTCAGGGCACAAGCTGTAAGAGGGGGCTATGTAGAGAAGCTATACAAACTAACACATATATATATATATTTATAGCCTGCATACAAGAAATGGTGAGCTAATAGCCTTTTAATGACTGTTCCAAAACATTATTTTCTAAGTATAGGTATTTTAGCATTTCAAAAAAATCTGTAGAAATATTCAAATAATCGCATAAAGTAATAGAAGGTAGTTGATATTTATATAAAAGGTCTCACATTTTGAATGCTCTTAACTAGTATCTTATTAAAATAGAAACTTGTGCTTCATTTAGCTCAGTTGGCAGAGCTGCAGCACATTTGCAGACAGAGCACATCATGGGTTCAAATCCAGACCACAAGTTGACAAACGTCTCTCCCTCCCTTTCCCTCCTACATGTTCTCTGGCACATTTCCACAGCCTCAAAAACACCTACCAAAAAAGCATGCCTTATTGAAATGTTTAGATATTGTGCTTGATTTATTAACATTATTCAAATTTAATACAGAATGTTACAAAATGTTAGCAGAGATTTCACAAAAAGCTCTAAAAAACCCTTGTTTTCCCCAAAATCTGGTAACTGTCATTCTCCAACCTACAAATTACATACCACAGCAAAACATGATGATGGAAATTGGTATTACCACAAATCTTACCAGAAACAATACACAAAGAAGCAAAGGATAGAACTAAGTGAATTGCAGCTAAGTGAGTGAGGGGGTGCCAGGAGAGGAGATTGAGGAAAAACAAGCACAGGAAGCTGAACTAAGAGGATGAAAGTCATAAACGACGGGAGGTTGGTTCACATTGAATTGAAATGCACAAAGCGGCCGCAGCAGGTTGAGTCTTGGTGTCAGTAAAGAAGTTAACACATTACAGGAAGTGAGTATTGTTCCATACAAAATGTTTCCTCTCCTAATCCCCTTTAGGAATAACACAGCATGGTTTGAATGGAGGACAGGGTTGCACAATATTAGAAAAACTGATGGATAAATTGAATATTGCCTTAACAATGATCGAACACTCTTAGAATGATGGTGCCTTTCATGATGACTGAAGACCTGGACAACCTTATGTGCACACTGCTCTTAAGTCCAGACTTGGCTTTGACATTAGACCCTTCAAAAAGTTCATTGACAACGAGATCTCGGTCACCATGGCCCAGATGGACAAACCATCTAAACTCTTGACAACCTTTATCTAGGCTCTGAGAGAAATGCAGCAAACCTTGAAGAGTTGCAGAAAAACAATGTTGGGTGCATTCTGAATGTGACCAGAGAAAAGGACAATTTCTTGCAACAAGTTGACAGTAAAAGTTATATTTACAAAAACGCACTGCTCAAAAGTAGGGCTAAATCAAAACCAAAGACTAAAACAGCACTAAAACCATTAATAATAAGGTCTGTATTTAGAAGTAAATTAGCACTAAACATGATCATTCATTTATTTTTATATTTAGACACTGGTTCCATACAATTTCTCCAGTGTAATGTATGTCTGATAGAAGATCTAAACATTACTGCAATGCATCCCTGCAACCCTGTGAAAATACAATTTAATAAACATCCATCTGTCATTTTATGGCACTTCAATTTTTGGCAGGTTCAGTGCTGCTGGCGCTCAGGGCTCAAAGGAAGGCCTGGTGCCAAGCTACACTTAACACCAGTGTATGACAGGAACTAGGCACATACACCTAAGGGCCACTTCATATAATCAGATCAAACTAACAAATACAGCAGCAAGATACATTTGTTCTGCCTAAAAACACTAAAAAAGATGAATGAGCTTCACAATCATTATGTCTACACCTTTAGACAGCACTAAGTGAAAAAAGGAAACCACAACACTCGGCTCACTGAGTTATATTCTATTATTCAATATTTTTTCCCTAAAGTTAATAACAACGCTTACAATTTCTATCTTCAACACTTTAAGTATTGCATTTGAGCAACACAAATATAGTATAGTAGATTAGTATTAGTAAAAATTTAAGACAACCTGTGCCTCCACCAACCTAAAACCACAAACTGATATACAATAACTTTTCTGTTAATATGGCTGTCAAAAATAGGCTTTTGGAATCTTTTCAACCGGAGCTGGAGCCATAGAGAGAAAGCTACATTGTGTTGTTCCAAGTGTGTCCATTTCATTATGTGGGTCGGTTCTCAACACGTAGGTACACACTACATCATTATGACGATAAGTACTGTGCATGCACTAAACAGGACATGGTAGAGAATAATATGGCTTCCTCAGGGACACATGCCATTGAAGATAGGGTTAAATATGTCAATTATCCCTGTGATTCCAGGCAGAGAAATACAGTTAGAATCATTTATATTTGGAAGTTTATAAAAATAGGCAACAACCACTGAATAAAGTATGTCAAAAACCAGGATTATTTTTTGTATATATATATATATATATATATATATATACACATATACAATATGGACTTATGCATCCGTGTGAGTATAATTGGTTCAAATTAGCAACTAATTGCTTCTGCGAAAAATATCTGATAAGGCTACAGTTCTTGGGAAAAGTAAACAAACAAAAACACTAAATATGTGAACAATGTAATGTGTAATGTGCAGACATAATGCTAAGATTAAAACAGAAGTCTTCTATGGGGCAAAATTACATCTTTAAGGCAGATGATCGTCCTGATTCAAACCAAGTTATGGTAACTTTGGGGTTTACACAAGATGGCATGCTTCTGAGAAGGGAAAATACTAAAGCAATCAAACATGTCACTAGGAAGAATACAATCACTGACCACGCATTTATTATTATTAGATAATAACAGCATGTGTGGTTGTGTTAAAAATGTATGATATACTGGAATTTTCACATGCAACCATGTCTAAGGTTTACAGAGAATGGCTTACTAAAGATACCCTGGAAGTGGCAGCACTGTGGGCCATTAACATCAAGATCTGCACACACAAGATGATAAACATGAAGCAGGTGGGCTACAGCAGCAGAAGACTACACGGGAGACTTGATTAGGTACCAAGTCTACCTAATAAAGTGGCCAGTAAGTGGCGTTGACTCTGATTGCCTGCCAGAGCACATTATACCAAACCTGAACAGTAGGAACTCCACTCTGTATGTCATTTATCCCCCGTACAGAACATTGTTATGTTTTGGCACGTAGGGTAAAAAACTGTCACTGAGTGGAAGAAAATGGAAGACGTTATCAGCGGACTTCATTGTTTTGAGATGACGGCTCTTCTGAGGAAATTGTGGAGCGTGCAGCAGACAGTGAATTGGGTCCAGTCCAAAACAGGAAGTATGTGGAACAGGTTGAGACTGACACAGATATGCTCCCTCTACAGTAGTATATACAATTCTCTTTTCCAAATCATACCCACCTACTATTTCCTCTTTTATAGAGTCACTCCCAGCACTTTACAACAATCAGGTTTATCTCGATACAAATCATCGAACATAAAACGTAAACAGAATATCATTGCTTAGAAAATAAATGTGGGGTTTACCATTCTACATAGATAGCCATTTTCACAATCCCTCCTCTCCTCTGATGTACTCATTCATGTTCCTATCCATCCTTATGTCTCCTATATATTGTGTATGTTTTGGTTGTTTTGAACACCTTTGGAGCAGCAGTATATACATGGAATTAGAAACCTACCCTTCTCTTGAGACGATCCCTCTCTCTCAGCGTCAGTGTGTCAGCCTTAGCGATGACTGGGACGATGTTGACTTTACTGTGGATGGCCTTCATGAACTCCACATCAAGAGGTTTAAGACTGATAAAAGGGGGGGGGGCAGAAACAAAAACCTATGACGCAAGGCAGCATATCAAATAAATCTGGAAAATTATCCAATCACAAAAAGCACAAGCCAGTTAACATTATGACCATATGCCTAATATGGAGCCAACACAACAACAAACCATGATGTATAATGATGTTCAATACTATTCAGTCATTGGAGCACAGATTTTTTTCGGGCGATTTTCGCCGGGCGAGCTCTGTAGGCTCTAAACATGGGCTGCAGGCTCTGCCGACTGAGCTAAACCACGGCCCATTCTTTGGACCACTGCAGACCGGGCACAACCCACAAGAGCTTCAGTTTTGGAGATGCTCTGACTCGATCATCAAGTTTTGCCTGATCTATGTGTTTGACATTTGATCAAACTTACCCATGTCCGAATGGAGATATGAAGTAAAAGCAGCAGTGCACCCTGTTGTCCACTATGTGTCTTCTGTTCAACCCACTCTCATCATGAAGATAGCGCTCAAACTGGTTGTCAATGTACTGTATGATGGTCTTGAAGCTACAAAAACAAATGAATCTTTTTTACTATTCAATCTACTTTAAAATATATTATGCAAGTTGTAAAATGTTACAGTTTAAAATGGGGCATACAGAAAGGGAGGATACCACTTACACAAGGACAACATGCAGAGGGAGGCTAGGTAAGATCAGGGAGTGTAGCATTAAATTTGAGTTGGAGTTCTAGGGAATGTGAGATGAGCAACAAGGATGGTCAGGGACTATTACTGTGCAAATGTTTTAGAAAAGTGAAAATGCAGGAAAGTAAATAAAATACATTACATACATTTTGTGTTTTAGTTGTACCACAAAATACAAAGTGAGCAAAAGAACAATTCAACAAAGTTTGGTTCGATCTAGATTCAGGATTTTTACAGGATTTTTTTTTGTCATAAGATCATTGCCTTTCAACATCATTGAGTTAGCAACAGAAAGATGTGAGCAGCCTATAATAGTGATGACAATTACCTGCCCCTCAAAGCACGTGGACTTTTGAGTGTGGTCATAGCACCTAATTGAGATGTTTATTATGAACACTCACTTTGACTTTTGTGAATTGCTGAAAATAAATTAAATATATTGTATATTTCTTTTTTTTATTTGTACAGCACAAACACACCAGTCCTCGCTGTTGATGGCGTCACCATATCCAGGGGTATCCACTACAGTCAGACGCAGCTTCACTCCGCGCTCCTCAATCTCCACAGTCGAAGCCTCAATCTGAACCGTCCTCTCAATTTTCTCTGTAAAGGTATCATTTTTACAGAAGAGTGAGCAGAGTTTGAGCAAAAATTTTAATTGAAGCAAACAAGGAGTTGATCATTCATGATTTGTAATATTGGAAAATAATGCTAATAAATGCTTTATTGTTCAACTCTGGGAACTGTGCTCACTACACACAGAAAGCACAATAATTTTAATTGTGCGACTCAAAACACATTTCAAACTTAGATAACAGCTTAATAACTCAAATATAGCTCCTTTCATCGTTTGTAAACATCATAGAAAGGAAATGTATCCATGGAAAATGTGGTTTGTTCAGGGATGAGTAAGTAGTATATTATAAACTGCCACCAATGTGTAAGAAATAAAGCAGACATAATTGAATGGCATGAAGTACAATACAGTCATATTCTCACAGTGTCGAGGGAGTGGATTGTTTTCTTGCTAAAGTCTTAACCTCTGTCAAGTATTAAAAAGGGCAGGGTCATATTTTGAGGCTAAGGCATTCCCAGCATTCCTATTGAAATAATGCTCTGCTGGAGACATAGGAGCAGACGTTTTTCCATTATTACATAGTGTAATGTGTGTACCTGTGTGTGTTATTGTGTGTTGTAGTGACTCTTACCTGCGGCACCAGGGATGTAACGTTCAGGATAGAGATCAGTGAGAAACAGGCTGTTTATTAGAGTAGATTTACCCAGACCAGACTCCCCTAAAAACAGAGAAAAATAGTTCCGTTCAAGTCACTACGTCTATATATATTGGCTATATTTTAGATTAGTATGTCACTTTAAGGCCCTCCCTCCAATTTGCCAAATTGTGTTAATCTCCCTAAAACTACATTGTTTTTTCAGTCTATAGGGGGCGCTATAGAGGTAAGTGGCATCATATTGGTCAGATGTGTTCAGGGCCGGGGGGTAATTGGGTTTCAGGTTTGAGCCTAATCGGGCAAAGTATTTGCAAGTTAGAGGCTGTCAAATATACCTGACTTGTCAATTTAAATCCAATATGGCCGACTTCCTGTTTGTTGTAGGGTGGGGTCATAATAATATTTTATGTTGGGTACACTGTGGAGAATCACTGTACCAAGTTTCATTGCTCTTTGACAAAGTGTGTCCAGAGTCCAATAGGGGTCATAAACATGGGGGCGCTACTGAGGCATTCTTTATTTGACCTCTGTAATTTGCCTATGTACATTATATATACACTAGCCTGGATCACTGTGCCAAAACTGTGATTTAGTTTATGTTCAGCAAGATTATTGGCGCAATAAAAGTGCGTCAGGGCATTAATTGTGAGCGAGTTATCACGTTGGATCTGCGGACGCGGACCAATGTGACTCCATAATATCGTTGTTTCACCGATACTGAAATGATTACTTAAAATTCAGACTATTATTTTTAAATGTAGAAATGATTTCTTTAAACCATATAGTGTCAAAAACCAATAATGTGTTCCATGGCTCATTATTGAAAGCTGTAAAAATACAAATCTGACCATTGCTTTTTGAGAACTCAATGCTGGAAGAAAGATATGGATCAAATATGCTACTTCATTGTTAGTCCACACGGAGACAAAAACAGCAACTTTCCACTCTGGGACCAGGATTAAAAAATGAATGAAAACAGGGCCATAGATAGTGTTGGGTACACAAACTCAAAGGTGCAGGGAAATATATGATTATTGATCATATGGGGCCCCGAGACTAGTGGGGATCAAATATTTAAGTCTTTTTTTTTTTTTTTTTAAAGATGGTCAATGTATTTTTTTCTGGCTGTGCAAAAAAACAAAAACCTTGCAAATAGTGTTTGGATTTACTACATAGAGTAAGCCGTAAACCTATGCAAATATATGCAAAAGTATATTCAACAATCTTTTTACCATATGCAATCTTCCACAACACCCCCATAAAACATGATCCGAAAATATTTTAGCAGGAAATTGAAATATCTTTATAAAACTGAATTAGCAATTCAGTGTCTGCGTCCTCATACCTCATTTAATTTAAAAGCATATTAATACAATCTTGTTTTTTGTTTCTTAATGCTTTAGCACGGCGTCTCAAAACATACTCTAGCAAAAAATAACCCATTTATTCTCCTTAATGCACTAGATGACTAATCACCAGGAAAATTAAACTTTTTCCTCAAGCCAGCCCATTGTACGACCTAAAAGCACTGTAGCATTATGGGTAAAGAATCGGCCAAGGTCCATCCACTAGATTCATAAATCACATTGTATTTTAAATGGATTTCCAGGTCTCTATTGCCAGAGGCATCCACAATTTTACATGCGCATTGTGTGTCAGCAATGTTTATTTAAATCGGGCCGTTTTTCTGCCAAGGCGCAGGCTGGAATAGGTTCAGTCCAGTAACAATGACAACAGCACTGTGCCCAGACTGTCCATCCATCCATTGCAGCACTCTCCACATCCACAATGCAGCAGACCTAATGCATGTTTATCTTATTGTCTGTATGCCCCTTTGTTTTGGGGAGATGGGGAAGTGTAGCACTATTTACTTTGCTGGCGTCTTATCTTAGTTGGCCACCGCGCAAGATCAAGAAAAGAAGAGTTTGAAGGCCCTTGTGGGGGACACGAGGCTTGAAGTTTGCATACTCCCTAAACACAGAGAATGCAATCTTGCTTTTGTACAGTTTCTGTGACAATAGCATATGGAGCAATTAAAAAGGCAGACCAACTTAGTAATATACTTAGCCAGTGGTTTTTAAGCTGTGGCATGAGCACCACTGATTGTGTGCAGGCTTTTTTTGTGGTATTAAAGAGTATGTTGCATTTCTGAATTGTACTCTTTCCTGGTTCTATTGTATGGCTTAGCTTTGGTCTTGCAGAATACATTGGTTTCCTGTTGCCTTTTTATTAACACACACCAGACAGCTTGCCTCTGGTTTGTACGCTTTCCTCTGGCATTTTAAGAAATGCATTTAAAGACACATTCGGCCTAAAGAGCTGAGTAAGAAAACAGCTTTAAATTGTAATTCATCAAACAAGCCAAACAAGACAAGAGGATACAATGTTGAGTTAGTATTTCCATAAAGACTATTGACTTCAAGCGACACGCCTTAAGTTTTTGAGACTAGAACATTAGGTCACATTCCCGTCTGAAACCACTCGCTTTTGTCTTTCTCGTGAAGTGGATTTAACATAAAAACAGCTTTCAAAATAAATCCATGAATCCAAAAAACTTCTGAAGTTTTATTGGCTTGTTGGATTTTGCCTAATTGTGTTCTTTGATTCTCTGGTTTATAAGGAGTAATTAATGATTTATGTCTGGACGACTGTGGGTTGGCAGTGTAAATTTGACATTTTCATACAAGTCAAAGTCAGTTACTTTGTGTTAGGCAAATAAGACAGTGACCCTAAAATAGACAGTGACCCTAAAATAGACAATGACCCTAAAATCAACAGCAATATACAGTGACCCTAAAATCCACAGTGACCCTAAAATAGACTGCGAGCCTAAAATAGACTGTGACCCTAAAATAGACTGTGACCCTAACATAGACAGTGATCCTAAAATAGTGGTTCTCAAAGAGCTGCTCAGGATTATGTTTTTTTTATTTGACCTTTGTTTAACCAGGAAAGTCCCACTTAAGAATCTCTTTTACAGGGTAGTCCTGGCCCTTAATAGGAGAGAAAATGGATCGTCAACAATTCTTTGGGGTCACTAAAACCTCAATCAACTCTTAACACCAGGATACATGTTTAGGAAGTCCACAGGAACCTAACAAAACACTGGAAATGACCAAAAAGCCATCAATGGCTATTCTGGCATTTATGGGAGTTGTGCAGCGAATACTGCTACCATAGAGACACACAAAGACACAATTCAACCTAACCTAACTGCTTTTATTTATTACAGGATAGCTATTTATGAACAGTGTTTTCCCATATGGCAGGTGAGGACCAGAAAGTGGGTCACAAGAAATATAGTTCAATGGTCCCCCTATAAAAAAAGGCAAAAAGATACAATTAAGTCCCACTATCAGACCAGTTGTTTTTAAAAAAGGGGATATTCTAGTGCTTCACATTCGGGTCACAATATTTCACACAAATGCCCTGGACAGAATTTTTAAAAAGTCTGTCGATTTGTGAATTAATAATCTCCCCCCCAAAAAAGTTCTCCTGACATGCTGCGGCTGCCTGTCTGATGTCTGTGAGGCAGTCAGACGTTGGCCGACACTCCGGTCCCCTATTCCCTGACCTCCTGTCACTCAAAACTATCTCCAAACACTGCGCTTCAAAAGTAGTGAGGGAAACGAAACTGTTGATCTCACAGGCGCTAAACGATACTTTGAGGAGTCAGCAGCAGAAAAGTACATGTGTGTAGTTACATGTATGGGGGCTCTATGGTGACAGCAGTGCATGAAGACCCCACACAAACACACAAACACACACACACAGAGAGGATTCCTAGAGCTGCTGTGACAGGTGCAGCATAGCTTATATCCCCGCTGGACCCCATTCGTGCTGCGTAACTGTCTGATTTACACTAGACATATCCAGGTCTGTAAGGCAAAAATAACTAAATCCTAAACTGTACAAATATTTTTATAAAAAGAAAATCAGAAGCCATTATAGTGAAGTATATTGAGCATGAATCAGGACTAAGACAGCATTAAACCAGGTCTAAGTCAGGACAAAGCAATGGCATACATCAAAGTCATGCCAATGTACCTATCAGTTCGGCATTCGGCAAGGTGATTTTACAAATACATATTTTTACCAGAAGCTTTTGGCGCATGCGTCACTCAACCATGCATCATATTCAATAGAAAGTAGTAATTATTTGTTCCAATTTGCAGATCCATTAACTCTCCATGTGAGCTCTGACCAAACATTTGGAGGCTTTTCTTCCTTGGCAGATTTCTGAACATCAAAGTAACAATTATCCAACCAATACTAATGCTGGGAAAAACATAACCTTATTGGGGAAAGTAAAAAGCACAAAAATGAGAACATTTTGCCATCATTGTTTTACTAACTGTGTGACTTAAATACAACTCAAAGCAACATTTTGCACATTCAGTAGTACCCTGTATAATACTGTATTAAAATCCTGGTCTGCCTAAGGGTGGGCAGGCTTGAGTAAATGGTACCAGGCTGCCCACTCTCCCCATGCCCTTCAGCTCACTTGAATAATGGCCATCATTAGTATGACCCAATGCTCCAGTGTGCCCACTCGCTCCTGTGTGCACAACTGACCTTTCACATTTTTATCATTTGTCTTCAAAAGAGAAAGCTTTCCTTCTATCCCCACAATTTATCCTTATCCTGTCTCCTCTATCATTCACAAGCCTAACCTACAACCCACACTCCCCCAGTGTATGCCCCCCATGAGAGAACTGATGGCAGAAGAGTGGTCATTTCTTATGTGTTCCGGTGAAATAAAGTGCTGGGTCAGATGCACAGCAAATATTTGGGATTACTGGACAGCTTAACTCATTCTTATGGTATCAGTGGTGATAGAAATAAAACGCCACTCTGCAGTTTAGCAACCCACGACATGGACATATTGTACAGACACTCAATTATTCTTAATTGATTGGATGGTTGATGGCCGAGTTGCCTTTCTTTACTGGAGGAAAATATAATGAATACAATGAATTACAATGCACATGTAAATAGAGAGTGGGTGTTTGGACGACTTTACAATGAATAGCACTTTATTGGTTCCATTTATAAACCGCAGAGCACCCAGGCCACCTTGACAAGCCAGAAAATTATTATTTTCATCACATCTATCTAGTCCTTGTTTTGTCTAGCTTCTTTCAGTATTATGTGCCATTTGTATCTTATGCCTTATACCATTCTGCTATTTCTTCTCAGATTAAAAGCCCTGGCTACACTCACTGGCCAATTTAGAGGATAATCCTTGTATCTCATAGTATGGCACCCAGTCTTCTTTTGCTGTGAGCAATCATCTTCATATTTTGTCAACTAGTGCATTCAAAGATGATCTTCTGCTGACCTTGGTGTAACAAGGGGAACTAATATTGGCTATACATACATGATCTCAAACCACTCTCTGAAATCTGGCATCAACACATCCTTTTAACCCACAGAACTGCCACTCGCTAGATATAGGATCGTTTTTGGAACATCATTATATCGGCGAAAACAGCGTGTCACGTCGGTGCGCGTCCGCGTCCGCAGATCCTAGCTGTGAACGCGATAACTCAAAAACGAATTGCCGGATCATTTTCAACATTTGCACACAGGTACATCCCATAAAGACGCCGAACTGTATCGATTTGGGTACTTCTTCGATGAATATTAATTAAGTAATTAATTCATAACGGGCCAAAACTGTGAACGCAATAACTCAAAAAGTCTTTGCTGGATCTTTTTCAACTGTTA
>JAVQKC010122972.1:0-22282 GCA_036025475.1 Philypnodon macrostomus
AAGAACAGCTTTATGTGAAAAATGTGATGATGTGGAAATTCTGTTCCTTGTGCCTTCATTTTTGAAAATATTATTTATGTTTTTAGTTTATCTTTTGAAAATATCAAAATCTGTTTATTATCTTTTTATTCTTTTGCAGATTACTACAAAATGAAATAGATAATCTGACATTACGCTCAAACAGTTCCTCAGGACTTGAGTAGTTTTTTCACCAGTACTTTTCTACTCTTACTCGAGTAATTATGTGAATGAGTACTTTTTTACTTTTACTTGAGTAACATTTAAAGTAACGGTACTCTTACTTGAGTAAAATTATTGGCTATTCTACCCACCTCTGAATGCTCCTTACGACACTTGAAAATACAGGGCATAGATTCCAAACTGGGTCAAGACTAAAGTAACAACTAAATGATCAGAGATATAATTAGAAGATCTAACGTTTTTAGCACTACTGTCTTCAGGTTAATCAGACGTTAACTGAATGGCGTGTGTCTTGTCACTTCTGCAGATCAGTTTACTGGACTCTGCCGTCAACCATTTAAAAGCTAACCTCAAATCGGCAGCAGACTTAATCAGCCTTCCCACTACAGTAGAGGAGCTCCAGAAGGTACAGAAACCTACAGAAGCTAAAACTCATTTCAAAATGTTTCAAACTGATTTTCTAACTCTATAACTGATTACCTTTTCAGAGTGTGGCTACAATCGGGAGCACGCTCACAAGTGTCCAACATGATGTGAAGACCATGCAGGATTCAGTTGAAAATCAGAAGAAAGAAGAGAATGACATGAATAAAGCGATGGTAATTTCACATTGCTATTTGTGTTTTTTCACCTACAGCGCAGTCAAATTCGTTGCTGAATAGTTTATACTCTGAGCGGATGACAAATATTGCTATAAGAAGTTGATCTGCTCCACTTCTGGAAAATCTTGAAAACAGCTCTAAGCTCTTGTTTTCACTTGAGCAAAGCTGATGGATTTTTTATGAGCAAAGACAGTTTCACTTATTTAGTTTGACAGCTTGTCTATTTTATTTACATATTTACTTTCAGTGTGAATATTGGCATAGAGCTTGTTTTTCTTCACATCTATCATTCATGAAAGTATTGAAAGCAGCAAGGCAATGAAAAAGATTACATTATTATTCATGTCAAATTCAACTATAATATAAATACTGTCTCTATGGCACGCATCCCGGGAAGAAACCTTCCAACTTGCAAATGAATTAGTTTTATTTTTTTACACAATCACAACTTTTGGTGCTTTGTCAGGTTTACATCCAAAGAGTCAGTGGGCTGAGAAGTCTCGTCATCGCTGAGATTCGAGCATCCATAATTCATAAAACAAGTGCCAATCTATTTTGGGAGCTTAGTTTTTTTTTTCTCCAGACAAAACTAGGTCATATATCTCAATCATGTTTTGTATCACTCTCTTTTTTTTATTTGCAGAGCAGATGGGGGAAAGGCTATAAATATAATCATTCATATACTTCTAAGAGATGACATACTTGCTTGTGTTCATGTAGTGTTTGTTTATAAGAGGCTGTGTATTTATAGGCATAGGTTCACCTGACCACAATATGTGAAAAGAACAGCTCTAAGTGTGCATAAACAACACTGTCAGTCTTTGAGTAGGCACTTAAAGAGAGAGATTTGTGAGAAAGATATACATTAGAGAACAAATGACTACCAGATCTGTGTTTTTAGTTTCAACCATATTCACCACAGCCGTTCTTCGCTTTGGTTGTTTCTTAATAAAAATATATGTATTGTCTTGAAATGCAGTAATAATAATGCATTTTAAATTTGGCTCCCTATAGGCCTGCTTGAGAACTTGATCACTGCTGTTTTGTGAAGGGGTGTGTTTAATCTTTAATAATTCTTTTGTGTTTCTGCTATAGGACATTACGGGCTTGAAAAAGGCTGTAAGTGAAGCTAACAAGACGGAGGAGCTGCACCACACATGGACCGACGAACAAATCCACCTCCTGCTCTTAACAGTGGCTGATCTCTCTCACAGACTGTCCTCTCTGGAGAACAGGTCTAACCAAACACCAAAGCCTGCTGTAAGGGTTAAAAACAATAAAAGTTATTCATTCACAACAACCTGAATGTTGTTAAACTTGTCTTTTACTTTACAGGATGCCCCTATAGTGATCAGTCAAAGTCCAGAAACTGAGAAGCTCAATGATCCCACCACAACCAACGCAACCCCTGAAGGTGCGCACGTTCAAGGTACGATTAGCGCATTGATGGATATCTTTGGCATTGCTTCCAAAGCCTATGTCATTCTTATTCTGTTTTATTAATAGCGATACCTACTACAGAGCAGCAGACAAGCAGACATCCCCGCTTCCTCGCGCAGAAGCGCTCCAAGAGAAGTGCTCAGAAGAGATGTCTAAACAGGGTGATCCTGCCTGGTGTCAATTTTATGAAAGGTGTGTGCTTTTGGTCTTTTTTGGTCATTTCTGGTCATTTCTGAGCATTGCATCAGGATACACAATCAGTAAAAGACTGTCTTTCTACATACTGTCTTAGTTTAATTAGAGGAGGCAGTAATTCTGAATTCACTAAATTTAGGTAAAACAACTGCTATTCATTATTGGACTATGATAATATCTAAGCATAGGCATTTGCTCAGAGAAACTGCACAAAAATAAAAGCAGTATAAGGAAACACAACCAGTGGTGGTGTAAATGGTGTAAGTATTGTAGATCAAAACGGGTATCTGCCAGGTAGGAGTACATTAAGAAAAGCAACTCTATTACTAGGCCTACGCTGTCGTACCCGACAGCAAGGTGTATTTCGGAGAAATGCCCCCATGTGTTTTTTTTTTTATATTGTTAATGAGTAATTAAGAGGCCCCGCTCCCAAACCATGACGAACATGGGAAGGTTCTTTTTGATTTTTTTTTATTTGTCTGGATGTTTTATGCCAATTTCATTGTAAATTTCCCTAAAACTACATAGCAGTTGTGGCAGACAATTGGGAGAGTTTCGCCGATATACACCTTGCTGTCGTTTGCTTTTAGTTTGACCTCTGTAATTTGCCTAAGTACATTAAATCTACACTAACCCGGATCACTGTGCCAAAATTCATGCGATTTTGATTATGGTTAGCAGGATTAATGGCTCGATTAATGTGCTTCTGGGCATTAATTAGTAAATAATTTAATTGTCATTAATCGTGGAAGTACCAAACTCAATCCATCATCTTCATGATATGTATCTGTGTGCAAAAGTTGAAACTGATCCGGCAATTTGCTTTTGAGTTATCACGTTCACACGTAGGATCTGCGCACGCGGACCAACCTGATTCCATATCGTTGTTTCGCCAATATGATTATTCATTCATTCAGGATACAAAATCTCTTTTACAAGAGTGCCCTGGCAAATGGCAGCAGTGCAGTTATAAATAAATGCAGACATGCTCTCACTCACAAAAACCGCAACAGATTTTCTGATCCTTTAAAATGCCTTTTAAAGAGTGAAATGAGACTAGCTCATTCAACTGTAGTTCACTCTGAAGCTGATTCAGTGCAGATAGTGCAGCAAGGTTAGACGCCTTTTTGACAAAGTCAGTACAGGATAATGGCAGGTGATCCATGCGTTAATAGTGTATTCAATATAGTAAATTCTATTCTAGTGTACTTTGTGGACTTGTTTGTTGTTATTGTGTTGGTGGTAGTGTACATCTGAAAAATCTGAAATATATTATTCCCTAAATTCACCTGTATTCTTTGCAGACCTTGAGGAGATCTTCGAACGCGCTGGAGTTGGATCTAATCCCCTCACTTACAAAGACCTGAAACGAATATTTGGAGTTCCACTTCCGAACGCTCGTACAATGGCGTGCTTTGACAATGACGGGGACCAGAAGTTCTCTTTGGTGGAGTTACAGTCAGCTGTAGGTTTGTGAGCGCACTGATGGCAGCTGAATGATGCAGTGAACAGTATTGAAGCCCAGCGCGGTCTGTGGTCCGGAGTTTGCCGTACCCCATTTTCTTCTGCGACTGCTGCACTTTGATGAACTGAATATTTATCAAACTGATTGTGGAAAGGTGGCGCTGGCATGCCCTCTAATCGCCTCCCACTGGTTTATTTACTCAAAAATGACGTCTACTCATGATTGAAATGTAAAACTATTATTTGTTATGTGAACAAATTTCCTTCCTTTGAACACTACTGATACAGTCTCTGGACAGTTCTGCATTTCTTGGTTTAGTCTACTTTTCTTCTTGATCTTAATGTATATTTTTATGTGAGTGTTTTGTAGATTTTAGCTGATTGCAGATATTGCCACCCAAACACACCATATATCGACATGGTACAATGCAACTTTACATTATTTATATAGCCTAGTGTAGAATTATATGAATGTTTACAAAAGACTACTAGATTTTTGTGAGATTTAGGTTGAGTTTGTAGTTTTTTTTTTAATAGTCTTTTCTAAATACTCATTTCATATTTCATCATATTTGAAGTACCAAGTAGTTACTGTATAATTTTGCTCATTGCGTCTGACTTTTTGTTCATTATGTATCAATGTATTTTTTGTTTCTCAATATTTAATATAAGAATTTTGAAGGGCTATGAACACTGTGCATCATGTAAAAAATGAGTTGCAAGTTAGATATACATGTAGCAATATTGCTTAACTGACATCGCATTAGATCTTTTAAGACTGCCTGAAAGTGCACGTAGCTCACAAGTGTAACAGGTAGTAGTTGACGCACTGACATCACTCTATACGTGATTCCTTTTATTTCATAATGCTGATAATGATCTGGTTTTTTGGAAATTTTTCTTAACCCAATATCTAGGGTTAAATGTAATTATTATATATTGGGTTGGTAAATTTGCATAAAATGTAATAAAAAATATTTAGTTGTGCTTGCATGTTGCTCATCACGTAACATGAACACAATTATTTATATTCATAACATCATAGACTACTTGCAGGACAATAGTTATTGGAACCGCGATGGTCAATAAATAGATTTTGGGTCCTCGCTGCTATTGTATATTGAAAATTTTATGAATGTTTTTGTGTGAACACCAATGAATAAATACAGATAAAGTTTAACAAGTCAATTTTTTTTAATTCATCTATACCATCTAGAATTACTAAATGTTTGGCGGGTTATTATATGGTTCATGCACATTGTGGCATTTTGTGGTGTCAAACATTTCCAGCACAAACGATGGGTAAACTAATGGGTCAGCTAATTTATAGTTTTATACAGCTACATATTTGTTCAGATATTCTTTGATTTAAAAAAATAAATAAAATAATAATTTCCACCAAACCCGCAATGAGATTGTGCAAAGGTTTTGAGGGTTGTGTGCATGTTTTGTAAGTTTGTGATGACCAAGTATCTATCTATCTATCTATCTATCTATCTATCTATCCATCCATCCAATATGTACACTTTGGCACGTGCTCGTCAACATTAGCGTTAGACAATTTAGGTCATTCTGTTTTTTCAGTTTCACACTACCTGCACTAGTTTACGTTCAGCACTTATTGTGATAAAATACAAAAAGGTAACTTTTTTTGTATACAAATATATTTACAGCAAAATGTCGTCGAACCAGTTCAAAATATCACACAAAGTACATCCCAGTACACATTTATGACAGTGCCCCTTTCGCTCTCCAGTCCCGAGATAGAAGTCCCAACAACTCTTCATCATTCTCCTCCCCTACATCCTCCTCCTCCTCACTTGCATCCGTCTCCATCTTCTCCACTTTTTTTGGCAAAGGCTTACTTTTCACCATATCCCGCTTGTCTCTCAGTACTTCAACTCTCCTGTAGCACTCAATTTGTTCATCAATTTCATCTATTTGCCTCTCGAGCCGACCCTCCTCATCCTCCTCCGCCACTATCGCTTCAGATTTCGTATTCACCTGACGGATCTCTTTCTGAAACTCTTCCCACTCCTTGTCCATTTGATCTTTTGGCGCTTCCACGTGGCGCACTTTGGCGTCCGTCACGGGGTCGTCAAAGAAGCCCTCCGGTAAAGCCTCGGCGGTTTTATCCTTCTTTTCGGCGCTTTTCTCCGGAGTTTCTGCTTTGAGGATGGATCCCGAGTGGGAGACGGCGGGCGCGGCTGGGATTGAGCTGTCAAAGAAATCAGCGGGAAGTCCTGAAAGCTCCGCGTTTTTAGTCGGAGGGTTTGCGGAACCGGATTTCTCATTCTTATCACCTTCTTCATCGTCGTCATCGTCGTCATACACTCCACCTAACAGATTCAAACCAGCAGGCTTTGGAGGAGCGGTGCCGCTGGGTTTGTCAAAGAAGTCCCGAGGTATTCCCGACGCAGATTGGTCTACGTTGTGCGTGGATTTTGCCTTTTTAAGCAAAATCTCATCCGCTTCCGTTGTTTTTCTCTTCAAAACTTGACTCTGGGGATCCTGTTTTGCGCCTTTGAGCTCGGCTACCTTTTCTTTATGTGGTTTTCCGAGGACATGGGCTGGCCAAAGTAGTTCGGACTTCACCTGAACATTGCACAAGACACAGCTGAGATGGCCGAGGCTATTGTATTTGGCAAAAGGAGACTCGATACGTTTCTTATCTGACGCTTGCCTTTTCTTCTCTCGCATCAAACGCCGGAGTTCCTCTTGGTTTACAACTTTCTTTCCTTTCTTAGGTGCCATATTTGATTTAGTATTTTTAAATGTGTTTGAGAGCTAGCTTGCTGCCGCTAAACTCAAAAGCACGTCTCATAAAGATGACGTACGCGATTTTAACTTCTGTTTTGTATGATCTCGCGAGATTGGACTGCCTCAGTGGCGTTTTGCGAACCCAATTTAAATGACTTTGGTCTATTCTTACGGACTATATAAGCTTTTTTTTAATAACCCAAACGTTATAAAATGATCCAATCTGTCCATGTAATTACAGACTGGCTATTTACAAATAAGAGACAATGGAGCAGCCTTTAGAATATAACAAGGTAAAAGGCATAAATTACTTTGTATTGAGGGTTCCCCAGTGCAGGGTTTCTAAATGGACCTCAAAGTTACGAAGCAAATTTAAGCTCTTTGATTATATTTTTGCAGATGTTTGTGTGCTATATGACTCTACTTTATTATATTTTCTGTACATTAATTATATTTTTATTATTATAATTATAAGCCCCAAGAGCGAGATTCTGTGTCCGGGGATCTGGTCGCCGAGGCCCGCGCCTTCGACCGCCACCCGAACCACATTGCACCGGCCCCGGCAGGAGGAACCATAAAGCAATTGTGTGAAGCAGTTACTCTCTAAACACAAATGTTAGTTAATGCACCTGTATGTGTTCTGCCTGCAGTGGTTTACATTGACTCTAAGTAAACACAGGGGCCGAAAACTAAGTGCATTTTCTCTTTCTAGCCTCCCATTTCTTTCTGTAATAAGTGGGTGTGTCTTCAAGTCTCAACACGGCATGCTCCACTCACTTGACAGCTACACTCAACACTTTACCTGCCAGGTGAGCCACCATGGGAACACACTCAGCTCAGAGCTTGGGTTTTTTTTCACTTGGGTCACAATCTATTCAGAAGCAGGAGCGCCCCGGTTTAGGGCGGTCGGCCTTGGACAGGTGAACAGGTGAGATTTACTCTATTTATCTGTAGGGTTATATAATACCGCTTACATACAAAGAAGGCACCTGTCAGCATGTTCCTCCAAGCTTTTAGTGCCTGCTCAGCAAACACCTGTTGGATAGAATACTCCACTTAACTTTCAAACAAGCTGTACATAAAACATTGTTTAAGGACTGAACCCAAACTTATATGTACTTTGATCTCTTCACAGGGAGCAGTTGTGTTACCCACATAGCTGGAAACTTTGCCTGTAAATTTCTCTGCTAAAAAATTTCAGTCATTGTTTCTGGTCGTGTGTGTGATGTGCTAAAATCCTGACTAGAAATAAAGAGTGCGTTTTTGAAGGCTACAGTACCATCTCTCTCACTGACAGTTGCTTGCTTTACTAGTTATGCTTCAGAAATAGACTACTGTGTTTTGTAGTGTTCATGATGAATAGGCCTATACTGGTAAAGTTTGGGGAAAATGGACAATGGCCACGCCAAAGTAATATTACACCATATGATCATAATGAACTGATTCAAATGCATTTCTGTAATTTGTTCAGAATGTTACTGAGAAAGAGGAGAAGGCAGTTGTAGTGTGAGTTGTGACACATCCCGGCGAGGACTCAGTAGTGTTACCACATGCAGGCTAACCGTGAGCATGTTCGGTATGTTGGTAAACCAGCTCCGCTCAATTCATCACTTCCTCATGGGTGTAACCTGGATGTTCCCTTCCCTGTTTGTCATAATTAAATATAAACCTGCCAATAATCATGATTGGTCAAGTCAGTAAATTATTAGAATTAATGTTGAATGTTTTTGTGTCAGAATGTGTATTTCTGTGACTAAATTAAACATATGTACTTCATTTTGTGTTTGTAAATATCTGTTTGTATGCATTTCCTCAGTTTGATCAATATCGTTTCTGTATTTTATATAATATAAAAATATAGACCAGTATCGAGTAACACCAGACCTTACTCACAAATGTGGAACCAATGTACAATGTATGTTATTTAGTTCAAATGAAAAATACACTTTTATAATAAACAATTATAAATACAGTATTAACAGACACAAACATGGGTACTGTAAATGCAGTTACCATTTATTATACTGTACGGGATGAGTTCCTTTGACTTGAACAATGTTTCAAAACGTGCCAACAGTGTATCAAGTTGCATTATATTTTCAGTTAAAGATTGCATTTAAGTTCTGAATTAAAAAATATGTATAACACTTTTCATTTTGGATTTTAACAGACACACGTCACAGATGCATACTGTTCAGATTAACGCAATGTCCACAAGGTGGCACTCAAACAAAGGTATTAGAGAATTCAACCTTTGAGGGAGTGGCAGCTCTGCTACAACCACAACTATGTTCATATCAGTCCCTGAAATAAAACACACACGTATATATATATATGGCACAATCCCACAAGTTCAACAGCATCTACACATAGAACTAAAAACACCAGAGTGTCCTCAGCATAAACATGAATCAAAACTATTCTCTAAAAGTAGTATGTCCAAAAATTCTTCATATTTCCATTAGCACGTAAATAAAAGCAGCACTGAGGCTAACATCTGGAGACCAGTGAAGAATTGAGCAAATGCAAAAGCTCAGCATGTTTCCACTGAACTATTAATAATCTTATTCAATATGAACAGAAAGTAAAGACTAAGCATTTTCTACAGTTTTCCCTGTTTTTCTGAACTTTGTAGATATCTATTGTGTGAATGTTTGTTTTCTGTGCAGGCAGGAAGTGGAGACATTGAATTCAAACAAAAGTGTGAACAAAAGGAGGAATTGAGGGAACGCTTCAGGAAGACAAACTAAACATAATATAAAAATAAAACATACGTTTATGTTTCTTAAGAAAATCAAGAGATTCTTGTATTTTGTACAATATGGCATGATCAACGTGAGTTAAAAACAAAATCTGATATTTACAATTCAATAAAATGAGCCTATACTCAATCCCTAACATCTGTGCCTTTAGCACCAGCAAAGTTCAGACTGGTCCAACAAGCAATGCACATGCATCCCATTTTTGTGCTGGTTTATAAACCAGGATTGTGTGTAAACAACTGCTGGATAGAAAGCAATGGTAGACATGATTTTAATGTATGCCATATTCATTCATATAGAGAAGACCGTTGGCTTTTTGTGGCTTTAGCCCTTAGCAACAATAAAGAAAAAGCGCCAAAGAGAATTGAAATGCATATACACTGTTGTACACTTTCAGTAAGCATGCACATACAAAAACATCTATCCTCTTTGAGATTAAAGGCTATGGCCTAAAGTGTCATAAGCAGAAAGAGAAAGCCCAGAGTTTCCATGTCTGATGGTCGTTCTTGGCACTACAACTGGTCTATGCCAAAACTGCCAGCACCATTATGTACCAACTGTACAGTGTTGTGGCACATGGTTATGAATGATATAAACAGCTGCATGGGAGTACAAGGCAGCTACTTGTTGTATCAGTTAAGACAACTTAGCAGCCATGTTGGATAAAATAGGCACATCCCATGATGATGAGACAGTATGGAGCATTGGGCACTCCACAGATACACAAACATTTGCATTGACCACAGAAAAAAGGACGTGTGGGAGTTTTCATCTCAAGGCTAATCTTTCAGCATGCCTCGCAGTAATAATAATTTATTTATAATAAAAATGTACAAAAATAAAAAGATGGTACCATCATTCACAGACCAACTTCATTAACAGGACTTCTGAGGCTTTTAAAATGTTCAAATCTCACAAGACAATAGATTGTCCCAAGGCTTTTGGTCAACAGAGTGAATGGTTGAGAGAAAAAACATAAATAATACAAACTGACGGCATGTCTGGACAGGAGCCTGAGTCACCGCTTGTAATAGGCACCTGAAAAAACAGACAGAAATCTATCAGAAATATGATCAATGATTCTGCAATATCTGTTTTTTACACTCTAGAGTGTCTGTTTATTGTATTTGTCAGAGACAAATACAATAAACACACTTTATCAATAAAGGCCAGATATATACATGACGCTCTCTTTGATTCATTTTGTTCACCTTTAGATTAACATTTTATATTTCAGTTTAAAAACGACATGCCAGTATTTATTTTAAAAGCTTTTCTTTACGTTTATAGCTCCCGAGAAGGTCAGTGCCTCAGCACACAGGATTACACAAACATATACATTAATATGTGTGAATAGTGAAAAGTCACAAGACACGCACATCCAAACAAACTTGATTGTGTGCCAGATAAAAAGGTAATGTATCATAAAAGGAGAAAATGATCCACACAACAATGTGATTCGCTCACTAGTTTTAATTGTTCACCATGTGATGTTTCTGGCCCCCGCCCTTCATCAGACATGAATTATACAGGGAAGACATCTGCTTTTAACAGCGTAGGTCACCTGATTGATACCACGTGACATATTTACAGGTGTACATATTTATAATGGTCATCAATTTAAAAAAAATTGGGAAGTCAGGCATATCTGACAGACTCTAACTTGCACATACTTTGCCCGATTAGGCTAAAACCTGACGTACCTAATGACCCCCCGGCCCTGAACACATCTGACCAATATGATGGCGGTTACCTCTATAGCGCCCCCTATAGACTGAAAGAAGAAGTAGTTTTAGTGAATCGTACAAAATTTGGCAAAAACATTCTTCACAAACATCCAGACAAATCAAAAAAGTCAAATAGACCCTTCCCATGTTTATCATGGTTTAGGGGCGGGGCCTCTTAATTGCTTGTTAACAATATAAAAACCCTTAGAAATTACAGATGTCTGATTAAGGTGCCCGTTGGTGACAGTTGTAGCAGACATATGGGGCCGTTTCGCCAATATACACCTTTCTGTCGGGGACGACAGCACAGGCCTAGTTAATATAAGTCTTTAAACTCTTTTTACTGTCTCAATCAGGTGCGTATGACAGCATTCGAAGCTCCTATAACAGGTCTCAAGATGCAGAAAGACGGGCCAATGAATCAACCATCACCAAGCCAAGCACCGTCAGTGAATCTGCTGACACCCGCCGTCGTACCGAGCACCTCATCGCTGCCAAAAAGGACGACTTCAACCGTAAAAACGCAGCCAACAAGCGTGCACTGGGAGACCTCAACACCAGAGCGCAAGGGCTGGATATAAAAAAGATCAATGAGAAGGTCAGATACTGATATATTTTTAATTAAAATTTCCTCTGTATTTGATTGACCTGCTGTGCATACAGCTGACCATTACTACTGAACAGGTTTGTGGTGCCCCTGGTGACGCTCCTTGCGGGGAAAGCCCTTGTGGAGGTGCAGGTTGCCGTGATGATGAGGGAAACCGTTTCTGTGGCGGCCTGAACTGTAACGGTGCTGTGGCAGTGGCTGATAATGCTCTGGAGAGGTCCAAGCATGCAGAGAAAGAACTGCACAAGGCAATGGGAGAGGTGGAGGCACTCTCAATTCAGGTGTGGATACCATCATTAATGTAATAGGCCACACTAATGCAATAAACATTCTAGTCCGGTGGTCCTAGTTTAGTCCTAAAAATTTAGACTACTTTCAATTCAATAAAGTGGTAGTAGTTTCTTTCCAGTGAAGTTTTTTTGCTTATTGTACTCAGGTGGCAGAAGCAAAGACAAAAGCTGAAGAAGCCAAGGGGAAGGCCCAAGCAGCGCTGGACAAAGCCACAGCAACAAAGAACAAGGTGGAGCGCTCCAACAATGACCTGAGAGACCTGATTAAACAGATCAGGGAGTTCCTCACTCGTAAGTGCTACAAATATATGTCTGTTCTCATGTAAATGTTGATACTCTTTGATTCACTATATATGCTGCTCTTTGTTTTGTACAGAGGAGGGTGCAGACCCAGATAGCATTGAGGCCGTGGCTAATCGAGTCCTAGAGTTGTCCATCCCGGCTTCGACCCTTCAGATTAGACAACTGGCTGATGAAATTAAGGAAAGGGTTCGCAGTCTTTCTAATGTGGATGCTATCTTAGAACAGACACAAGATGATGTCCGCAAAGCAGAGCAGCTATTGCTGGATGCCAAGAGGGCAAGGTGAACAAGATACGTAATTTAGCTTACCAACTTGAATTATTGACTACTTGCTAATGTGATTATACCATTATCATACCGTAGGCATAACGCAGAGGGCATCAAGACTACGGCAGAGGCAGTGCAGCAGGCCCTAGTGGATGCTAAGACGGCACAGACATCTGCCGAGAAGGCTATCGCTAGAGCCAGAGCTGACATTGTTGAAACAGAGAGTCGACTGGCCCAGGTACTGAACTAGTCATTCACACATTATGCTATAAACTGTGTTTATGTCCATCTCTAATAACACTTAAAGCAGGTTTTATGGCATGGGTTTTGACTTGTACTTAAGCAGAGACTGTAATGTTGTTGTGCATCTTCAGATTGAATCTGAGACTTCCACAAATGAGAAGGACTTGACTGATGCCATGGACCGGCTGGGAGCACTGGGACAAGAGATCAATGCCCTCAAAACCAAACGTGCAAAGAACAGCATGGCAGCAGCTCGGGCCGAGGAGACTGCCACTATGGCTCGGGACAAAGCAAATGAAGCCAAGCAGGTTAGTGATTTGAATATGTATACAACAATACTTCTCTATCGATAAAAACTAAATAATGCAAATTGTTTTCCTGTTGCTTAGATTCTAGATGGCCAGTTGACTGATAAATACCACGAGGTGAAGCAGCGCGTTGACACCAAGGCAAAGGCTGTGCTGGATGCCAAGAAGAAGGCAGAGAGTCTGAGAGATGAAGCTAAGGAACTTCTGAGAGATGCCCAAGCCAAGCTGCAGAGACTAGCTGGTGTGTGTTTATTCTTATTTATTTTTTCTATAAACTCAACAATCAGAACTGTCTAAAGTACATATATATGTAAAAGAAAAACAAATGGGCTATTATGTGTGGAGTGGGCTGTAATATGGTTCATTACATTATACATTGATGCTGTTACCAATTACTTAAAATTAGATATTCACTTTAACACTAAGTTTTTGACTGATAAAACCTCTTTGATGCAGAGCTAGAAAAGAACTATGAAGAAAATCAAAGGAAACTGGAGGGAAAGGCTCGGCAGCTGGACGGCCTGGAAGACAAGATGAAAACTATCCTTTATGACATCAACAGACAGATTCAGATCTACAATACATGCCAGTAAACTCCACTTATTATCAATACTGACTGTAAAATGTTACGCTGAACTTTATTTAAAAATATTTGAAGAATGTATTTCAATATGAAAACATTATTTTACTCTAGAACAATCAATGTTTATAACAGAAGTTTAATGACAATGATTTGATGAAGATAACACAAACACACAGGTGTGTGTCATTTTTATTGTATTTGCAGTCTTCCTTAATTACAGCAAATAATGAGAGCTGTGCTCAACAGTGCATTGGACAGTACTCTTTGCAGCATTGCACTGATGTGTGGCTTCACAGAAGAAACACATATTCTCTAATGAAGGTTTAGTGCTCTTATTTACCTGCCTCTACCACACCAAAATATTGCCCCTATATACCCTTTATTATGTATGCAATAATAGGAGTTTCCACAGTGATTCTAAACAAAATGCTAATGCCTTTAAAACTGTAATGACAATAATGCCACCCTATGTAACAGTTTACCCTATACTGTAAACAGTTAGAAAATATATGTAGTCTTTGTGTGGTGTCCAATCATGAAGTGGGTAAAATGTTTCCACAGAGACAGAGAACCTGGCTGGCCAGATACTTCACTGTATGCGCGTCTGAGTGCAAGCAGGTGACCCACTTGCAAGAGTGCAAAACCTAAATGTTACATAGTGTTGCTTTAAGTTCAATTTTATCTGTAAGTGGCTGTTACAGTCTTATTCATTTCCAATTTTTGGAGACAACTACAAGTGTATGGGAACTAAATTACAGATGGTGTCTAATGTGTATTTTGTACAAATATGTAAATGTGTGTTATTTTATGCCAGTCTATCAAGTTAATTGTCTATATTTGCATGACAATAAGCAAAACCAAATACCATTATGTATCTATTTCACTATTTGCTTAAGAGTCACAGGTACATCTACTGTACATGCCAAAGAAAAACACTTGTTTGTGTATTGTATGTGAATAAATGTTCAAATAAACGGAAAAATAACAGGTACAGCCTCCTTACTTTATATTTTGACATACATACTAAGATAAAAGTAACCAGATAATCAGATGATTATATGTACAGTTGGAGGAGTGTCTATACAGACCTGAGACAGACACATCACGTGAACGCGCCAGGAAGTGTGCGCGTGCTCATTTCTGGTTTGGCCGGTGCAGCTGTAGCGGTGTAGACGGTGGAGGGAGGCAGTTTGTTTTGTACAAACAAACGTCTCTTACCGGTAGAGGGCAAATGTCAGTGTTAGGTTAAATGGTTGTGTGTTTTTTTTTTTGCCATTAACAATGAATAGTGGTACGCTATCTAAAACAAGTCCTGGATAACGAAAGGATTTTTCCAGAAAGACTGTACGGGGGCAGTGCGGGACGAGGCGCAGCGGCCTGCGGCCGTGAGGAAGCTTTAGCAGCCGGGCGAAGCATAAGGACTACACCGGCTATTGTCCAAACAATAGTTAATTATTTGCCAAAAACATACCCTGTAAGTAAACACTTGTTATTCTGACATATAACTGCGGTTTTACCACAAACAGGTCTGCTGTCCTATAACATGTCACGGTTTGTAGGTCGTGTAAAATGGTCATTTATTGAAACCGTGTCGCTGCTACTACTAGCATTAGCACTAGCATTAGCATTGGGATAAAGCTTATGACGTTAGCTTTAGCTCTAACACTAAGACGATAGAAGTTCTATAACCACTGAACATTTTTCGTCTCCCTTAGGTCCAAAAAAGACGTGAGTAATACTGAGCGTTAGGAAGCTATACTAACAGGCAGTCCAGTGCGCTTGGTTCTGAAAGGCTTGGGCCGGATGGGACAAACGAATTGAATTAACGTTACAGTGTACTGCTCATTACCAGAACAGCACCGTAGCTGTCAGGTAGACTACTCTGAAGACCTCAAGGTCCACAAGTTCTTGGTGAAGTTGTTCAATGTGATGCTATCATAACACAGCTCTACAACATAATATACCTTCAACGACATGTGTTAATTTATGCGCTTTTTAAAACTGTCTGGCACTTGACAGCTCTTAACACGTGTGTCTTAAAATAGACGAATATTTTGTCAGTTTGTTAGCTTAGCAAATATTTAGCTGTCATATTTGTACGACGTAATTTGGGTGAGCGAAACAATAAAGCTAACATGTTGGTAGCGTTATAATCTGTGAATGTAAACTGGATTCATTGGTCTCAGTAGAGTAGGCTGTGGTCTCAATCAGTTAAAACCGTACGCTACTCCTCGAATTAGCTGTTGCTATGCTAAGGAAACGAAAGCAATTTACCATCTAGTGCGGCCATATTGTTATTATTCTAATACAAGATTTGAATTGCTCATCCAACTGTTGTTGTTGCTAACCTATAGAACTTGATGTATTTGTTATTATTTTCTTTCTTGCCCAATTCAAACTGCTAAACAATACATTTTGTGCATGTTATTTATAAACACCTAATAATTCAACTGCCTAACGGGTCCCTATTCCTCTTTAGCTTTCCTGATTCAGTTCTGGGAGAGTTCAGACCAGTATCATCGCCAAGATAGCTGGGCCAGGCAGGAAGAGGCACACCTCAGATCCAGACCCCAGCAGTGGTAGTGATTCTGGCGACGGGCGGCCTGTTAGTGCCAAGTGCCTGAAGATGGCCAGCAGCGGTGGAGGTAGCGTGGGAAATCGGAGTGGGGCTCAGCAAAGAGGAGGAGGTGCTGGCTGTAGAGACAATGGGGTAGATGTGTCCCACAGTAAGAAGAAGCAAAAGGACAGGGCGAACCAGGAAAGCAGAGAGGCCAAGAGAGCGGTGGCCACAGCAGACAGAGTCATCGCTGAGGTCAAGAAAGGTAAGCACTGTCTCCACAGGCACATTGATTTTTCTGCTCCACTCGTATTAAATGTCTTACTGCAAGACTGTCTCGTCTCCTAACTGATATAAAAAAGGTTTAAACTTATCCCTAATATGTGTTAAAAAGAGTGATTCTTGACGATTTGGCAGCTGCAGATACAAAGACAAACGGAAGGTTTTAGTTCCTTATTGAGAAAGTTAAATTGTGTGATGCAATATACATGCAATATTCATTCAATATCAAAAGTTGAATGTGTTATGTGTTTTTATGGGTCTGAGCTTCAATAAGACAATAAAGGGCACATAAATAACAGTACACACACCCACATGGGAATTCTCCCTCGTGTGGCCTGCATCATAATTTAAAATCTGGTGAAATTTTGATATACACATAAGGTGAGTAAAGTGAACTGAGATATTACTATTGTTGTTATTATTATGATTATGAATCAGGGAACAAGACTCTCCTTTTTACAAGAGAAGGAAGTTGGAGCAATACCTGTTGACCCGGGTCATTGTACAAACACAGTCATTAAACGCATATTTTAAGTAGAAACCGATACAAAAACTAAAACATAATCTGAAGACATTGACATATCTTTTGTAACTTTGTAAAACAAACACTATATAATCAGAAACAATAAAATGAAAAATTATTTACCTAAGACATGGTGACCTTCAGAATGTCTAACTGTTGCATAAAATATGTTTGTTTGTTTATTGATTTCTTATGTACATTTTTACTTATAACTGATAAGAAGTGTCACAAGATCCAGAAGCCATTATTATAATCTGTCATGGCCTGGATCGGTGCCAGTATTATTTATAGAATTTAGATGGTTGGCAAAATAATGCTATTGGAAATGGATAGATTTGGATGATAACTGCAGAAAATATTTATTATTTTTATAATTTTTTTTATATTAGGCAACAATGTCATCAGCCCATCAACTTTTAGTTTATATAAGATGATAGTATTATAGTAGTGTTTTCATGTTAACAGTAAATCATATGTTTGTGTTCATGTTAAATTGATAACTCCACTTATTTTATAGTTATTATGAAGTTATTATTATATATTGTTTGCTTATGTCATTACACTCGCGACTGTATGCTCTTGTTTTACTTCGCTGCTGCTGCCGTCACCATCTCCCTCTAGACCAGTGCATGTTCCACACTGTCTTTTGTTCAGGGCTTTGATCGGGTGCTGTAACTCTACCTGAAATATTGTCCCCGCCCTAGAAAACTCAACCCTGTTGAGCTTCTTTTTATTCTACCTTCAAAAGGTGCATTATCTAAGGCTCCATAATAACCATGTGAAGCTCTAAACTATGATGTGCATCTTCATTACATGCACCACCTTATTTTGAAAATGTATGGCATACGACTGCGACCAGCTGCAGAGGATTGGGTTTTACTTGTGACCTTTCTACTGGGATTATAAGAGTGGGAGTAATGCACTGACAGAGTGAGTGTGGGAAAATGCTGAAGCCCGAACACAGGTCAATACAATGTCTCCACGGAACCTGCTTCTGATATGATTTGAGACTTTTTTGAATAATATGACCTATCAGCAACTCTGAGGTTATTATGAGAAGTGGTACATGCTTATTTGTTGGTTTCAGCTTTCAAGCTGGCTTCGAAGCATGTTGACCTAGTGAGCAAATAGCCTCGTAGCACTCTTGTGGTTGTTTTTATACTGGTGTAGTTTTGTGGTGTGCTTTCTTTTTATTAGTAGTTGTTGTTAATTATTATTGTTTGAGGTATTATAGTACTACAATTTGTGTTAACTCATCATTTTGTTGTCTTTTCAGATGTGTTTGTGGACTGGAAGCAGAATGCGAATGACGTGATTGTGCGTCTTCGCTGTGGGGAGGGAGTACAGAGCGCAGAGGACGCCAGGACAACCTTCACTGATACTCACTGTCTTGTGTGCTTCCCAGGTCAGTCAGGGGAATATTAGGAAAGTACATGTTCACTGTTGGCTCTAGAGTCCTGGGATTTGATAAATGTAAATGGTATGGCTGGACATAGTGTAGAGTTCTTTATCTCATGAAACCTGAACTACCATAGCATTTTATAAAGGAGTATTCATGCTACACCTGCTATAAGCTACAAACAGCATGTTGCTGGATGGATTGTTAATATTAAATAATTGACTTTCACAAGCCAACAAATAGCCCTACATATGCATGATAGAAGAGCTCTTTTTCTAAAACATTTTAACCAATATCTGGTACAGCCCGTTGTGTCTTGTGTCCAAAAACCATATAAATTCTTGTTATGTTGTAGATGGCCGGGAGTGGGGCTGCCGCTTACAGGAGGAAATTGAGGCTTCCTGCAGCAGGGTCCAGTACAAGGAGAAGGCAGGGTTTCTACAACTTGTCATGCACAAAAAGATTCCCTTCCACATCTGGCCTTCACTAATGGTACGTCAGCTCTGAAATAGCTCAATCTGTGCCTTTGTTTTAAAAGCCTAAATAAACCTTTTGTCTTTGTGATGTTCGCTTGTAGTCAAATAAAAAAGAGAAAGAACCCATCCGGATGGAGATCAAGAATGACAAGACTCGGTCAATAAAATCTGACTCTACAGAGGCATTAGAAAAACCCAAACTATCATCCAAGCCCAGACCCCAGCGTCCTTCCTCTCCCGCTCACAGTGAGACAAGACACAGTGGTGGGAAATCTGAGCGAAAACGCTGTTTGCAAAACAAAGCAGCGAGTGACAAGACTGTAGTGGACTCAGTAGAAGTGAAAGGTGCAGTAAGTGAAGACTCCATTAACAACAATAATACTCAGGCGGCCACCAGGGGCGACCAGCGACCTCAGGGACCTACTGCCAAGCGCGCCATCGTTCAGCAGCCTAAGAGCCACAAGGACGCAGGGTCAACAGGAGATAATGTCAAAGACTCACACATCCACATGCCCACAGAACACAGGGATGCCAACACAGTCTGCAGTAGTAAGGAACCAAAAACTGCAGTTTCTCCTGCTGCTGCCAGCCATATCAACAACTCTCAGGTAGGTTCATTTGATCAAATCAAATTGCCTTTAAATAAACCGAAAAGACCATCCACATGCACATCTCATACTTCTATTCCAGGTAGGAGAACCAGAAAACCAGTCACCGGACCTGGAGAACAGGAGCGGACCATCACCACCAGGTTGTGAAGTGCAAACAGCAGTTATTAGTGACTTCAATCTTAGTAATGAAGAGAATTTAACATCGTCCAACAAGCTGGACCCAGAGACTGTGAAAGAGCCGGTGGACCAGGGACTAGAGCAGGATGCTAGGATAGTACTACACCCAACCAAGGAGGAAGATTCAGTATCATCTGAGGATAAAACTGACAAACAAAGTCTATCATCTGGACTTTCACCAAAACAAATCAGCTTTGATGATGATGAGGAAAAGGGGGACCAGTCCAAAGAGGGCTCATCTGTGGAGATACAAAAACCTGAAGGTGGGTGATATTTGCAAAAAGAAGCAGTGGACATACTCCCCTCTGGTGTGAATTAACATCTAGCATCGTTTTGTGTTTTTGCAGCTCCCGAGCAGATGGTGACTCTCCAATTGGTGAAGAATGACTCGTATGAGAAGGGCACAGACCTGATGGTGGTCAATGTTTACTTGAAGGGCATTTGCAGAGAATCAGCCAGGGTCATTTTCAGGGAACAGGACTTCACTCTCTTCTTTCAGACAAGGTAAAATATACATGAAAATCATAGTATACAGTAATAATCTCATTGAGTTCTCATTGTCATCTTTTTCTTCCAGTGATTCAAACTTTCTACGGCTACATTCAGGCTGTGGACCAAACACAGTCTTCAAGTGGCAAGTCAAACTCAGGTACCATTGACATCCAAGTCTGACATAGTGTGTTTGAATGGAATTTTTTGACAAGCATACAGTCAATCTCTCTCTTTGCATTGTTATTGTAGGAACCTGATTGAGCCTGAGCACTGCACCTATTCGTTCACACCTTCTCGACTGGACATCATCCTGAAGAAGAGACACAGCCAGCGCTGGGGGGGTCTCGAGGCCCCCGCCACACAAGGTCTGCTGCCAGGCTTCCACTTATCAACACATTTGCACTTATTTCCCTGGCATAATGTTTTAATAGTAGTATGGTGATTGTTGAATGGGGATCCACTGTATTAATTGTTACTGTTCCAATGCCACTGCATATGTAAAACAAAAAAAAGTAAAGTCTTGATCTTGGCTTAATCAAATTGTGCTATACAATTTTTACCATATTGCCCACCCCTATTTATTAGTATGCATTTTCGCTAGCCAGACAGTGCCTTTCACATTTGTCAGTCTCTTGCACCTAATGCAGTCCTACCTGACCAATCATAACCTAAAAAGCCTTTTCGTTTTGATGGTGGGCCAGGCTACGTGTTTGGCACTACTGAACCGGTTCATTTTTTTCTAACCATAAGCTTCTTTTTCCCCTGTTTAAGGTGCAGTGGGTGGCGCCAAGGTTGCTGTGCCCTCAAGTCCGGCCTGTATGGAGAAAAGCCAGCCAGGTAGCAGTCAACACAGCCTCCCCGCAAAAGAGGAGCCTCCCAGGGTGGGCGAGGAGAAACCCAAGACCCCTAAAGCTTCTCCCAGAGTGGAGGACAGTGGGCTGGATACAGTGGCCCCACGCTCTGTCTCTGAGCATGTGGCCATCAAAGCTGAGCCTACTGTTACCCCTGTAAGGACACTCATTGAATGTAAATATTAATCTTGCTCTGTGAAAACTCAAATGATTGTGTTGTTCCTCAGCCCAAACCAACTTGTATGGTGCAGCCCATGTCCCACACCCTTCCTGTCAGTAACGAGTGTCACGAGGAAGAGGAAGAGAAGAAGGTCTGCCTGCCTGGGTTTACTGGACTGGTCAATCTGGGCAACACCTGCTTCATGAACAGTGTCATCCAGTCACTGTCAAACACCAGAGAACTGCGGGATTATTTTCATGGTATCTACTATGTTTACATGGAAAAAAAATCAAATGTTGTGTGTCCTTTTTTATCATTAGTCATATTGTGTTTCTTTGTGCAGATCGAGCATTTGAGTCTGAAATCAACTGCAATAACCCACTGGGAACCGGAGGCAGGTTGGCCATAGGTTTTGCTGTGCTGCTCAGGGCCCTTTGGAAAGGAACACACCACGCCTTTCAACCATCTAAACTCAAGGTACTAAAGCATCGGTTCTCAGTGGTATTCAGGAGTCTTCTGCAGTTAAGTCTTTGGCATGGATGCTTAGACCTGTTTAGATTCTAGTTTAGTCTTAGTTTAGTCCTGGTTATGTCTTGGCTAAGATATAATAAACTTGCTTAAAACCCCGTTAAGACCACATTTAGAACATAGTCCTGCTTAAATCCTGGTTTAGACTGTTTTTAGTATCCTTTTTGTCATTATTATATCGGCAAAACGACGATATTGTGGAATCACATCGGTCCGCGTCCGCAGATCCTAGCTGTGAACGCGATAACTCAAAAACGAATTGCCGGATCAGTTTCAACATTTGCACACAGGTACATACCATAAAGACGCCGAACTGGATCAATTAAGTAATTCATTGATTACAGGCCAAAACTGTAAACGCAATAACGCAAAAAGTCTTTGCTGGATCTTTTTCAACTGTTGCACACAGGTACATATCATGAAGATGCAGAACTGGATTGAGTTTGGTACATCTTCGATTAATGACAATTAAATA